>JAVTVY010044049.1:0-21638 GCA_036873755.1 Hanleya hanleyi | reverse complement strand
AGGCCCATTCCAAGGGATCCACAGTGTCCAGTTGGGCCAGCATCGTCTCTAGCGACGCCCGATTGGTGATTGTGAAAGGATGGTCGTACACTGGGTTGATGGCACTGGAATAGAAATAGCACAATTCACGCGTCATCTTATGGCATAAGATGTACCCAAATGCTACATTTAATGTGAAGGACGTAGGTTGGTCATTGAAGATGGCTTTCACGTAGCTGCGTAGACGGGCGAGGTCGGTCAGTCAGAAATTGTACAAGTCCAATATAGGGCGATGACGGTGGAAGCAGTGTCGGATCATGAACCAATGGCGTCGATACATCTCACTCACTGGATGATCTTCGGATAAGAGATCGCTGGGAACATCCACTGCATCTTCCAGAAAATGTTCGTTGTTGTCAGGAGTCTGGGTGATGATCCCTGCGCGCAATTTACCACTGGGCACACGTACCTGGTGCACCCTGTACCCCTGGTGTACCCTATAGCCCTACGGGCTATAGGGTACAGGGTGCACCAGGTACGTGTGCCTAGTGGTAAATTGCGCGCAGGGATCAAAGGTCAGTTCCGGTCACGTGAACGAAAGCGGAAGTGGAACCTCACAGAGGTCATATGCTCTCGGTCTTCGACTTGGGAGTAGTTAAACTGAGTATTCTAAAAATAGATCAACAGCTAGCTTGCTATAAAAGGGAAGCGGTCTGACACTTTCAGCAGACATTCGCTCAACCACTTACGACACGATGTTCACGTGTACTACTTGCTCCAAGTCATTTACACTCTTGCACGACTTACAGCGCCATGAGTCTAGCATCCACGACGCTACTGCCCAGTATACCTGCGAGACCTGTGGGGATACATTCAATCGCCTGGATAATTTACACCGCCATGAACGGTGTCTCCATGAGACATCCAGGCATCAATGTGGGGATTGTGGATACCGCTTCAGACTACACAGCCAGTTGAGATCTCACCAACGTGTAATCCATGGACATGCACGCTTGAGGGTTGAGGAACCCGTGATGTTTGACCCCATCCATGAGTCTACTTTCCAAGGTGCTGTTGGCGAGTATACGTGTTCGATCTGCAGGAAGTCCTTTAATCGTAAGGATAATTTACGGCGACATCAACGGTCGGTACATAAGGCACCCAGCCACGAATGCCAGCATTGCAGTCGAGTCTTCAGACTCCACAGTCAGTTGATCCCCATCAATCCGAAAGACGTCCACAGTTTGTGTTCCATCCTTCAACATGACCTATACTTATTCTGAGGATCGGCTTCTGATTGGACAAGAGCAGTCTGAGATCAGCAGTGAACTTCTGAATACACGGACAATAGCATAAGTGAATTGTAAACACACCCATAGCGATTCCCCCAGCGTGGATGTGCTGTGATGGAGGGGCTAATAAAAAGGATTGACCTGTAATCTTTGCTGTTGTCGTTGTTGTTGCTCTCTTTTTGGACTAACCAATCAGAATAGTACTTATCACGGACTACACACGTAGAGCTACGCGTAGACGCGCATGTGTAACATGGTCTAACACGTCCCTCTGGATCTCACAAGCCCATTCCTATGGTTGCAGAGCTATGACGGAGACCCATCCCTATGCGACTCGCATTTTACAGCATGCGACCGTGGTTAATTCACTCACGGGTTACCGAGCAGTAGTTCGGTGCAGGACATGAGAGCTTCTGGACCTGGGCCTGATAGAACTCGGGGATGGTAGTACATTCGTGAACATCCGGGCACTTTTACATCCGGGACTTTTACATCCGGGTACATCCGGGTTCTTGTACATCCCTGACTGTAGAACATCCGGGTACTCCTATGTTGGCCTATAAGAGCCGAAAGTTTTACGGCATTCATCATTTCCAGATCCACAGCCGATATGTTCTCTTGCACAACTTGCTCGAAGCGCTTTCATCGCCTGGACAGTTTGCGTTGTCACACACGTGCATGCCACGAAGTACCCATGCATACATGTGCGGATTGTGATATAGCCTTTAAGCATCCCAGTCAATTGAGTCGTCACCGAAATGTTATACACGGATCACGCTCGCCACTCTCGAGACCGAATATTTCAGTTTCTATCGGAATGCATCTGAGAATAGAAGAACCCATGGAGGTCGATTCGCCGCGGATTGAAGAGCCGATGGAGATTGATCTCAGTGTTGAATGAGAGAAGTAAGAGCTTCGAGCTTCAGTATCATGGATTGCCCGAAGACGTTTAGGTTACACTAAACGAAGATTGAACTTTCTGAAATGATGGCTTCTGATTGGTCGATAGGCCGGTCACCTCCCCTCTAACTTCCGAAGAGTCACGGACGTCACCGAAAAGACACGGAGATGACCGAAGAGACATGCACTCAGACGTATACAGAGAGACGCATACACACTTACACACAGACACTTACAGGTGCCCGAATTTGCCGAAAAGACACGAGTGTCACGGTAGGGGCACGGAAGTTGCCGAAAAGGCACGAGTGTCACGGCAAAACGTATAAAAGTGAGAATTTTTACGGCATGCATCATTTCCAGATACACAGCCCATATGTTCTCTTGCACAACTTGCCAGAAGCTGTTTACTCGTCTAGATAATTTACGACGCCACGAGGCCTCCACCCACAACGATGCTCGGTATACATGTACAACCTGCGCACGGTCGTTCAATCGGGAGGATGTTTTACTGCGCCATGAACGTTCAATTCATGGGCCACCCAAGCGTCCATGCGAGGATTGTGGTCGGCTTTTCAAACGACCCAGTCAGTTGCTGCGACACCAACGTTTGATTCATAGTTCATCACCACGGTATGAGCAACAACCTTCTACTGAAGAGGAGCCGTGGAAGGTCAGACCCAGTGAAGATAAGCCCGGGGAGACGAATGCCACTGGTGATGCGATGACGGAGAGTCTGTCAATACCCACAGTTCAGAAGAGCCTGGATATCCAGCCGGACCCCAGCATTACTGCTCCCAGTCATTCGCCTGACAGCATCGAACATTTTATGGTCGAGCCCATAAATGTTCCCAGCGATCTCTTACAGGACAACCATCCAGTGAGTGACGACGATCGGGGCCATTGGTCCATGACACGGTACTGTTTCCACAAACATCGCCCTATTCAAGATATCTACAATTTCCCACTGACCAAACTCACCCGTTTACGCAGCTACGTGGAAGCCATCTTCGAAGATCAAACTACGGCCTTCAAATTGAATGTCGCTTTCGGGTACATCTTAAGTCACAAAAGGACGGACCAGTTACGGTATTATTACCCCAGTGCCAACAACCTTGTGTTTGACCTGCCGTTTACCATCATTCACCGGGCGTGGCTAGAGATGATGCTGGCCCAAGTGGAACAATTGGATGCCTTGAGATGGGCACATCGTTAACGCCCCAACACACAATGGGTGGTAAAGAGGGTAACCAATGTTACGTTTTTCCTTACCAAGACGACCAACCACCTCCATCGGGTGAATGCGTCACCCATGCACTGATGAATACCACAACATGCCGTACATACTCTCTATGTCTACATGCTGATCGTTGACTTGAGCTCAGTAAACACTTGTGACGATGCGTTGAATAATAAAACATGGTGTTTGATATTTCAATTTGTTTTGCTGTGAACATACTAAACATACCCAGGGCGGCTCCCCAGCCTGGGTATGATGTAAAATTTGGGGATAATAAACTATATGACAAAAACTTCTTGTTGTTCTCTCATGTGTCATCCTTGTTGTTGTTGTTCTCTCTCCGGGGCTCTTAGAACTCGGAGTATGCACACACGCACACAGACACACAGACGCATACACACACACACACACACACACACGCATCAGACGCATACACACACACACACACGCATAAACACACGCATATAGACGCATACACACACACACGCGTACACACTCACACACGTACGCACACATGCACACAAACACACGCACATACACACACATACACACACGCATACACACACACGTACACGCAAGCACACATGCACACAGACACACAGACGCATACACAGACACACAGACGCATACACGCACACACATGCACGCACACACACACACACAGACGCATACACACACACACACAGACGCATACACACACACATGCATACTCATTGCGCAATGCGCCGCAAGGTCAGTGGGACTCGACATGCGCTTTCATACTACTAATCCATCCTTCACTGCCCCAAAATGCCCACTTTCGCTACTACTCGTAATGATGACGTCACTGATGACGTCACTGATGACGTCACAGATGACGCGGACATTCCTCAACTCGGGATCTACACCCTAAGCGCTACAAAATGACACCTCCCACGACGCATTCGGACCAAGGATGGTTCCTCCCTACCCCAAACATACACCCACATAGCCCCAAAATGTCCACTTTCGCTACTACTCGTACTGATGACGTCACCGATAACGTCACAGATGACGCGTACATCCCTTAAATCGGGATCTACACCCCGAGAGCTACAAGATGACACCTTACACGACGCATTCGGACCAAGGATGGTCCCTCTCTACCCCTAATACCTACCTGCACTGCCCCAAAATGTCCACTTTCGCTATTACTCGTCCTGATGACGTCACTAATGACGTCACAGATGACGCGAACATCCCTTAAATCGGGATCTACACCCTAAGCGCTACAAAATGGCACCTCACACGACCCATTCGGACCAAGGATGGTCCCTCTCTACCCCAAATTCATTCCTTCACTGCCCCAAAATGACCACTTTCGCTACTACTCGTACCAATGATGTCACCAATGACGTCACAGATGAAGCGGACATGCCTCCAATCGGAATGTACACCCCGAGAGCTACAACATGACACCTCACACAACGCATTCGGACCAAGGATGGTCCCTCTCTACCCCAAACATACACCCACATAGCCCCCAAAATGACCACTATAATTACTACAACCAACTGCGCATGCGCAGATTGACGCGACTTGCATTAAAAAACACGCCATTCTGACTCTACCCCACACAAGCTTCACTTTGACACCTTCCACGACCCATTCGAACCCATGGCGGTCCATCTCTATCCTGAACATACACCCACACACACACACCCAAAATGCATGTTTTCTATACTACGGCCAGACTGCGCATGCGCAGACCATTGATCACGGACGAACCATTAGCCAAGTGGGATGCTCCTCCATGAGAGCTTCAAAATAAGACCTCATACGACATCATCGGATCATTAGGGGCTCACCTAGACCCCAAAACGTCCACCCCGTATGGGTCTGTAGCCCCATAGCCATGCACTATAGGCCTATGGGCTTACCCAGGCCTCGGTGACTTTTTCCAAAAATGTCACCGCTTAACTCCGGGACCCTTCCCATCATGTTCTACATGACGAGACGAGTAAAACGCGACCCCACAACCTATACCGCAAATGTCGAGAAGAAGGTTTCCCAGGATGGTACTATATCCCATATAGCCAGTATGGGACTATATGGGTCTCCCTGAACTTTTTCCAAAAATTTCAACGATTCGCTTCGCGACACTTCCTATCATGTTCTACATGACGAGACGAGAAAAACGCGACCCCACAACCTATACCGCAAATGTCGAGAAGAAGGTTTCCCAGGATGGTCCTATACCCCATATAGCCAGTATGGGACTATATGGACTATATGGTACTTTTTCAAAAATTTCACCGTTTCGTGCCGGGACATTTCCTATCATGTTCTAAATGACGAGACTAAGAAAACGAGACCCCACAACCTATACCGCAAATGTCGAGAAGTAGGTTTCCCAGGATGGTCCTATTCCCCCCATACCCCATATAGGCATTTTCCCCGATTTTTAGATAAAGTCCGTATTCCGTATTTTTTCAGGAAAATTTTTACATACACCCACCCTGGAACTAGGGGGAGATAACTCTATTGATAGGCAAGCCCCAATAAGCCCGGCGACCTATATACCCCCCATACCCCATATAGGCATTTCCCCGGATTTTTCGATAAAGTCCGTGTTCCGTTTTTTTTCTTCAGGAAAAATTTTACATGCACCCACCCAGCCATCAAATACCCCCTCACCTAGGCTTCACTTTGATACCTCATACAACTCCATTGGACCATTAGGGACTCCCCTCGACACCAAAACGTCTATTTGTATACCCTTTGGCCACCGCGCATGCGCAGAATGCCAATATTTCAACCCCACACCCAGCCCATCAGATGCCCCTTCACATAAGCTTCACTTGGATACCTCATATGCCCCCATTGGACCATTAGGGACTCCCCTAGCTCCAAAACGTCTATTTTCATACCCTTGGGCACCGCGCATGCGCAGAATGCCGATATTTCAACCCCACACCCAGTCCATCAGATGCCCCTTCACGAATGCTTCACTTTGATACCTCATATGGCCCCATCGGTCCATTAGTGGCTCCCCTAGCTCCAAAACGTCTATTTTCATACCCTTGGGCCACCGCGCATGCGCAGAATGCCGCTATTTCAACCCCACACCCAGCCCATTAGATGCTCCTTCACATAAGCTTCACTTTGATACCTCACTCGACCCCATTGGTCCATTAGTGGCTCCCCTAGCTCCAACACGGCTATTTCCATACGCTTGGTCTACACGAGTTGTCTCCCTTGGAGCTATATACACACCTCGGTGACTTTTTTCAAAAATTTCACCGATTCGCTCCGCAACACTTCCCATAATGTTCTACATGATGAGACTAAGATAATAAATCCAAACAGCCATACCGCAAATGTATAGAAGTAAGTTTCCCATTAGATTCAACATTGACCAGTGCACCAGTATGTGCCGAAGATTTATATATCATATTTTTAACGTTGGAATATACAACAGGACTCGTGGTGTAATGGTTAACGTGTCTGCCTCTGGATAAAGAGGACCCTGGTTCGAGTCCCGGGTTCGTTGTATAGAGTTTCACTTTTTCTTTTTTCTTTATTTATTTATTTATTATTGATTTATTTATTGATTGATTTATTTATTGATTTATTTATTGATTGATTTATTTATTTATTAAAATTAATTAATTAAAATTAATTAATTAAAATTAATTAATTAAAATTAATTAATTAAAATTATTTATTTATTTATTTATTTATTTATTTATTTATTTATTCTGTGAAAACACCCATGACATGACTGAAAAGAGCCTCACTCGGCCCATGCAGCGTATTTGTAGTCTAGGGACTACTTTTCCTCCGCGGAAGCTTTCTTCCGCGACCGCATCACAGCCAAACCGCATCACCGCGGAGGAATACAAAGGTCAAAGTTTGCCGGAACTATAGTCACCCAGAGCATGGAGCTCTCTTGTGCTGGAGGTAGTTTTTGATCAATCGCGCTGGTGGCGCCCTCCGCAATTTCCTCCGCAAACAAGAGTTATCTCCCCCGGCAAAATAAGCTCTGTGCCGTCCTTTATATACTACTTGCGTCACTCGTGCACTGATGAATAGCATAACATGCTGTATATACTCACTACGTCTACATGCTGATCGTTGACTTGAGCTCAGTAAACACTTGTACCTAATGTGACGGTGCGTTAAATAATAAAACATGGCGTTTGATATTTCAATTTGTTTTTTGCTGTGAACATACTAAACATATCCAGGGCGGCTCCCCCAGCCTGGGTATGATGTAACGTTGGGGATAATAAACTGTATAAACATTGCTGAACTTGTTGTTATTCACGACAACCGCTATCCGCTATACTTGGATGAAATATATACCCCGATGTGATATAGTGCCCTTGCACACTTCCGAATCTTCCCTTTTACTACTACTCCACATGTGCGGAATGACGTCATCTCCACGACCCTGCCCCTCCAATCGGAGCTTCACATTGATACCTCTCCGATTATAATATAATACAGCACAGATAAGGTATAATACAGGACAGATATGGTATAATACAGCACAGATATGATATAATTCCGGACAGATATTGTATAATATAGCACAGATTTGCTATAATGCAGGACAGATGTGGTATAATACAGCAAAGATATGGTATAATGCACGCCCGATAGAACGCATTCGGACCAAGGATGGTCCATCTCTACACCAAATACCTTCCTTCACTGCCCCAAAATGCCCACTTTCGCTACTACTCGTACTGATGACGTCATCAATGACGTCACCGATGCTGTGGACAGCCCTCAAATCGGGGTCTACACCCCGAGAGCTACAAAATGACACCTCCCACGACACATTCGGACCAATAGTGGTCAATCTCTACCCCAAACACACCCCCACTCACTCCCAAAATGACCACTTTACTTACTACACCCAACTGCGCATGCACAGATTGACGCGACTTGCAATAAAAAACACGCCATTCTGACTCTACCCCACAAAAGCTTCACATTGACACCTTCCGCGACCCATTTGGACCAATAGTGGTTCATCTCTACCCCAAACACACCCCCATACACCCCCAAAATGCCTACTTTCTATACTACGACCAGACTGCGCATGCGCAGAATATTGAAAATAGACGATACATTAGTCCAGTCGTGTGCAGTGGAAT
Source organism: Hanleya hanleyi (assembly GCA_036873755.1). NCBI lineage: Eukaryota > Metazoa > Mollusca > Polyplacophora > Lepidopleurida > Hanleyidae > Hanleya > Hanleya hanleyi. The sequence goes on along the minus strand of JAVTVY010044049.1, from coordinate 13,104 downwards.
AATAAGTTCAATCGAAACAATAACAACATACCTGGAAGCCACACTTGAATTAATTTCATACTATTCCTTGCATAAGTAATATAGTGCTAAGTTAATTATCCATGTTACTGATATGATTTCATATGAAAATTGTAGATGACCCCTTACTGACGTCAGAATAAGTAAATATTAGAAAGTTTACTATATTGGCCTGATTCCCCGGCTCATGTTGAATAAAAAGATACCTCATTCCAATCAATTGGACAACAAATAAAAAAGTTAGGAACATTTTAGCAACCCCACCCCTGCTATTCATTGCATAAGTAACATAGTGCTAAGTTAGTTATCCATGTTAGTGCTAGTTTACAACATTGGAAATATTTCAATGCATTAAAGCCCAAAATACAAATAAAAACAACATATTAAACGAGGTTACATAGATAATGTTGCAGAAATATGACTAGTTATCAGTATTGCTTGTAGTTAGTCAATTTTGACATTTTTTTCGTGAAATTTGGAGATGGCCCCCTACTGACGTCATAATATTGAAATATTAGAACGTTTGCTGTTTGGACTGATTCCTCCGTTTATGCTGAATAAAACGATACCTTATTTTAATCAATTGGACAACAAATAAAAAAGTTATGATCATTTTAGTAATCCCACCCCCATACCGTAAACGCAAAATAAAGCCGTTAGGTGCCATTTTGAACTTCTCTGAACTCCCAGTTCATCCCAATTTCTCGCGTGCTAACATATATTTTCTTCTTCGGCACATTCCAAAGTAATAAAAAATCATAGTTTCGGAGAGTGGTGGGTGGGGGGAGGGGGGTGCAAGGTGGGCCTACTCAGCCCACGGACTATATCGAGTAATTTTGGACCTGTATCATTAGGAAATACACAGTATCCAATTTTCCTTTTTACTCTCAACACAATCTTATCATAAGTATATTCTTGTGTGCAGAAATGTTATATATTTTGACAAAGATCCCTATTCGAATATATGTTACCTTTACTGTCACACAGGTCTTTACCAAAACAGATACCTGCAGTAAATCAACTAAGCTAAAAAAAAAAAAACTCTTGTGTATGAAAGTTAATCGGCGATTATTCCAAATAAGATAAGATATCCCGTCTGGTCGGCCATTAAATCAGTATAAAACTGTAGAATGTCACAATAAAATGGGCTATCTTTATCTAGATTTTTCACAGCTATGTTAAACTTGTGCAGCGACTCGCAGCCACTCTCTAAAAAAACTTGAGTGAAATTTCACTCAAGTTAGAGTGGAAATTGATCCCACTCAATACTTGAGTGAGATTTTCACTCAACTTGAGTTACTTTTCACTTAACTTGAGTTACTTTTCACTCAACTTGAGTTAAATGCACTCAACTTGAGTGACATTCACACAAGCATAAGAGTGAAAATTGATCCCACTCCAGTTGAGTGAAAAGTAACTCAAGTTTGAGCGAACATCCATAATCTGGTGACCTCAAACTTGAGTGGAACAGTTCACTCAAGTTTTTTTAGAGAGCATGCTGTCGCAGCCCAAACACCGAGACCCCCGTTGACATCATTCTAACAAACATTATATCGCACAGTTTGCCCATCGGTATCGAACTACATTAACCAGAAATTCATTTGGTCTTCTCAATCATTGATACTCATTCTATAGTTGAACATTAAAATTTACTGCTCTGAACATTTCCGACTTATTTCCAAGTTCTACTTACTGTTGTCCGACTTATTTCCAAGTTCTACATTTAGATCCACCCGGGCTGCTGTCACTTGGCAAAATGGCGAAAGCACCTACGTTGGAATCGCTTCCTGCGACTTTAAAACAAGTCAAACACTATTTAAGAATAGCTAATGAACATGAACAGAAAAATCCCATTATTTCCTATTACTGTAAGTATCTTTCTAAAGTCAATTTATAGAAAAATGTCAACACGGATTGATACAATTCGAGATTTGACATGACGCATGTGGGACTTGTTGTTGTTGTCGGGGTGACGCATTGTCTTGTGAAACAAATTTTGATACAGGACATTATTTGAGGCAGTAAATTAAGGAATATTCAATCAACATCACGTCAGACCCCCTCCATAGTCTAGTATAAACGTGATACCAGGCTTTTTATTATGCTGTCGTCAGGGACGTAGCCAGGATTTGCTGAGGGGTGGTTCGCCTTCACTCCAAAAGGGCACATCAGGGGGTTCGCAGTATGGGAAAAGGGGCAAATAGGGGGTTCGCTTCAGTTTGAAAAGGGCATTTATATGAGAAAAATATATAATATTTCCGAAAGGGGGGGTTCGACCGAACCCAGAAACCCCCCCTTGGCTATGGGCCTGGTCGTTTACTTCCAGTGTGTTCAACAACTTGGGATCATCGACAGTTACTTACTGTCTGTCCCAGATAATATATCCGAGACGTTTTCGGCGGTATTTCGGAGACAATTTGATCGGAGGATATTGAAACTTTACACAGGAGATAAACTAAAAAGTACTAATTATATTCCAAAGTATCAAGAAAATCCTTCCAGTAGTTCTCAACAAATCGCGAAAACAAGAATTAGATAGGATATTTGTAGGTTATTTTTTGACGTCATGACGCCAAGCCCTGCGTGTTATAACATCGGCAGATCAACGTCATCGTAGCCCCAAAATAACATGGTAGGTATTGGTGATTTTCGTCAATTCGCAACAGGTTTTAATGAGATATGGGGAAAAAATTAGTATTTTCTAGTTTACATACTATGTGAAGTTCAAAGCTGTATGATAAATTGTCTCCGAAATATCGCTGAAAACGTTTCGGAATATATTACCTGGGACAGACAGTAGTGAATGATTCATCCATAATTACTCTTTTGCATAGGTTTGTTTGAAGTTCTTGTGAAAGGTTTATTGTTAAACGAAAATGAGAAATTGGCGACATTCTTCTACTTTTCCTGATATTTCAGCCTCGTTAACACTCCTGGTATACTGCTATGCGAATACTGTGTCAAGTTTGAAAATGTGACTTTATGCTTGGTGTGGTCTAACTCAGAAACTCTAGCTGTGATAGGTGAATATACGGTAAGGGGGCATGGCATTCCTATCACAGCTCAGAGCCGAGATAGGTCAAAATGTGTCGATAAAAGCTGGCCTTCCGAAAAGAGCCTTTTCGCAATCTTTTTGCTGGCGAAAATAACGAAACAGGAGAGAAAAATATGCCAATTTGATACAGTTTGACCGACCCGAGCTTCTTTGACCATCTCTCATGACTGTTTGAGACTCAACAAAATTAGTGGGGACAAAGAAAACACAATAAACACTCGGTTTCAATGTTTACCGCCTTTTTCTCGGATTGCAGCGCTACGAGACTTGGGCTTGCGTGCGCACTAGTATCGTGACCTTTCCGATTACATGACTATACATACTATACAGCTGTCTGCTTGGCTGACTGTGGTGAAATGAATGAGTCACGTGATCAGAAAGGTCAATCGCGAAATTTGTTCTCTCAACGATACTTCTACGTCACGAGACTGAGAAATGGCGGCAACTTGACGAGTTTGATGACAAAATCGGAGTTTGGAAGGAGATTTCGTCTAATGGAATGAATCATTAGTTGATTATCAAAGTTCTGGAGATGCCAAATCATATTATTTATTCGATAAAATGCTTTTCGTGCCTCTGTCTCAATTCCCCACGCCGTGTGCAGTGAAAGATCTCGAGCGACTGACGTCCTATTTGATCTTATTTTTTTCCTGCCGGTTTCGGTCTGATAAAGCGATTTGGACTAAGGAGTCCGTTTCGGCAACAACCCCCCCCCCCCAAAAAATAGACTTCTTAGCCGATGTTTTTGGGCTAGGTGTGGTACATAGACCAGAGTTGTTGACTATTTGGTGTGATAATACTGAAACCTTATGAGCAGCCCAGTCATCCACTGAAAGAGTTTAACAATTGAACTAATAGAACTGTCACCATGATTTTCAGCAGTAAACGCGATAGTAGCAGATCACACACAATCCACACAGGCAAAAACAGCGCACTGCGAATGAAGAGAGATAATCCAGATATGCTGATTTTTTTATGAGCGGTTCAGTTGTAATATTGGTTTGTCCGTTTAGCATTTGTAAACAGCGATGTTATGTTGAGACCTGAAATAAATTACTTTCATAGTACTAAAACCCAGCACCAGATGGCGTGATCCATTACTGTCGAAATTGGTCCATTACTGTCAGACTATACGAAGCTCACTCGTTTTTATACGCCCGCCAAAAGGCGGACGTGTTATGTGATGGCGGTTTCCGTCCGTGTGTCCGTCCGTCTGTCCGTCCCTCGTGTCCAGTCTATATCTGGGACAGTTTTCTATCTACAGTTCTAATTTTGTGTGAGTGGATACCCTACGGGGAGACGATGTGTCGCGTACCAAAATGAAGGTCAAGGTCAGAGGTCAAAGGTCACTGGCCTAAAAAACAGAAAATCACTGAAGTGTTCGTGTCCGGTCTATATCTGTGAACGTTTTCTATCCACAGTTGCAATTTTTTGTGAGTGGATACGCTAGATGGAGACAATGTGTCGCGTACCAAAATTGAGGTCGAGGTCAGAGGTCAAAGGTCACTGTTGCCTAAAATCAGGAAATCATTGATCATTGACAATTTTCTATCTACAGTTCTAATTTTTGGTGAGTGGATGCCCTAGGGGGGAACGATGTGTTGCATACCAAATGTAGGTCGAGGTCAGAGGTCAAAGGTCAGTGTGGCCGAAAAATTAGGAAATCATTAAAAATTTCAATTTTTTTGTGAGTGGATTCAATAGAGGGAAATGAGGTGTCGCATACCAAAATATAGGTCAAGGTCGAAGGTCAAAGATCACTGTGACCCAAAAATCAGGAAATTATTAAAAATAACATTTCTTTGTGTGAGTAGATACATTAGGGGGACACAATGTGTCACATATCAAAATGTTGGTCAAGGTCACTGTGACCCCAAAATCATGAAATTGTTAAAAATCATGATTTTTTTGAGACCATTGAGAAATTACGGGTAGCCGTTTTGTCATGTACCAAAATTTAGATCCAGGTCAATAGTCAAGATCACTGTGACACCAGAATCAAGGTCAAAGGTCAGTGTGACCTAAAAATCAGGAAATCATTAAAAATTAATAATATTTGGTGAATGGATTCAATAGGGGGAAATGAAGTGTCGCATACCAAAAATTAGGTCAAGGTCAAAGGTCGCTGTGACCAAAAAATCAGAAAATTATTAAAAATAACATTTGTTTGTGTCCGTAGATACATTAGGGGGACACGATGTGTCACACATCAAAATGTAGGTCAAGGTCAAAGGTCAAGGTCACTGTGACCCCAAAATCGTGAAATTGTTAAAAATCATGATTTTTTGTGTCCATTGAGAAATTACGGGGAGATGGTTTGTCATGTACCAAAATTTAGGTCAAGGTCAATAGTCAAGGTCACTGTGACTCCAGAATCAAGAAATCTTTGAAAATTACTTTGTTTTGTGTCCGTAGATTCATTTGGAGGACATGATGTGTCACGTACCAAAATGTAGGTCAAGGCCGAACGTCAAGGTCACTGTGACCTCCAAAATCATGAAATTCATAAAAATCCTGATTTTTTTGTGTCCATCGATACATTGACGGAAGACGATGTGTCGTGTACCAAAATTTAGGTCAAGGTCAAAGGTCAAGGTAACTGTGACCCCAAAATCAGGAAACCATTAAGTCAAATTTTCATATGCCTGTCGAAGACGAGGTCATGTAAAGCGATATTGCGTTCTGTCCATTCATCCATTATCATTTGTTGTCCATGCGATATCTCTAGTTTCAAGGTATGGAATGGTATCAAATACCTTACTTGCATGGCGAAGAGGAGCCATACATCAATTTGCCAAAGGTCAAGGTCACAGTCCCCCAAAACTGAATCAAGTTTAGCTGACTGTATGTGTTAGGTTGGAATATTCAGAGTTCTCTCCCCTACATGTATATGGCATGTGTCCTGTGGAGTTGTCTCCCGTGTTTGAAACAGCTACATTTAGTTAAACTGTTGTGAAATAAAAACCATACATTTACTAATTTAACGGGGAGAGGGGTCCTTTATCAGTGATGTAAGTCTTCCGGTTTTTGCCGGAAATCCGGTTTTTTGTTGAAACTTGGAAAAAATTCCGTTTTTATAGAAATTTAGATTCTCGTCCGGTTTTACCAGGAAAGTGATACTTGATGTCGACTAAATCGATATTTGAGTGTTCAAAAACGCATTTTTGACCTGATCTTGATAAAGTATGCATTGTTACCATTTTTGATCCTCAAAATTGGATCCCGATCGTCTCTAGCGAAGAACCGACGTAGTCGCCATTTTTATAATGATTTGTCCGCCACGTGATACGGGAGACAACTCGGAAGATAACTAGAGTTGTCTCCCCTGTAGTACTGGCGCTCAAATCGCTAGCAGCCGAAACTATTATGGGATATATTGCGTGGCAGTCTGAAGTGAAAATTGCGCCTTTTTTGCCGGAGTGAAAATCATGAGCGTGTTACATCGCAGTGCCGGCATAGACGTCAATGAGGTGGATAAGAGTATCAAAAGAGTTTCGTTGGTCATGGCTGGAGGACAAAGACTGTCACGCGATCACCTTTCAGACTACATAAGGAAACTCAATTTGCCAGGTTTGGCTGAATGTACCATTTGTAATGATAGAGTACGCGTTACGGCAGCTCAGGAAAAAAATCTTTACAAGCTCACGCAAAATCGGCAAAGCATCTGTCAAGACGCAAAAATAAACTGTCAAACCAGACACTGCCTGTATTATTTACGGCAACAAAATCTATGCAGGAGGGTAGTAGGAATGACGTTTACTTGTACTTTGCCATACGGTACCCCCACCAATATACACGACGTGGCTTCATGTTCAGGACTATAAAAAACCAGCTGAAGCAAATGTATCTTTTTTGGACAGAGAGGCGAACTCTGAATAAATTTACAGAAATTAATTTTCAAAATAATTTTGCTTATTTCAGAATCAGAATGAGGGTGTATTATGAAACAGGTTTTGCTTGAAAAACAACACAAAAAACGTAGTGGCTTGCCAATCATATTTTCTTATTTTATTTGCCAGAAATTGGCTCGAATGCATCTCCAGCCATCTAGGACCCCAGAGCTTCCAGGGGCCTAGGCGGCCCCTGGACCCCGGCCTAAAGTGCTAGGATGGTATTTTCAGGTTTTTTGACAAAAGTCCACTTACATCACTGCTTTATGAACTTCTTACCTGTTTATCAACTCAAGAACAAAGGTTTACTTCATCACTTTCTTCTTCCTTCATGAAAAATTCTCTTGTCTGAAAGAAATCCATTTGCAGGAAAACTACTATTTTCTTGTGTTTGACTATTGTCGATTTCAGTGTGGGATATGTGTTCTTGCTCCAAGGTCAACTAGTTTCCAAGAGTTCAGCTCATTTTAGTTTATCATTCAATTCTAGATGTGATATATGTTACATTCTCAGAAGCACAAAATTGTAGACCTTTCTCTGGATTGCTAGCTACCAATTGGAATCAAGGCTATTAAACAAGCTTGAAATTTGGACCAATGTAATTCCAGATATACGGGCGTATATTTAAGCCCCTTGGGCTCTTGTTACATCATCGCTTACTAATGAACCGGGTATATTTTCCTAAAAATGAGACCATGTAAGCATCAAAACACCCAACAGGACTTCATGCATGTTATATAAAAAGTGATCCCAAACTGTCACATACAGTTAACATTTGTTAGTAAAAGTCGTCGTATTAAAAAAGAAATCCCGGTGTCACATTATACTGGACTACTCCCCCCTTCCCCCGCCCCAAGATATTCTATATGAACTATGTGTGGAAACAAGCTGATGAATGAACTGTTAATTCTGTCTGCAGGATATATAAAGTGTGATTGTTCTCTAATTGAATTTTGAAGCATAAACAACCTTGACAGCGTAAGGCCACTGTTAATTAATTGTTTCTCGTAACCTTGCTTGTAGAAATACACATGCTGAGTGCGATAATTATTATTAACTTGCAAACCAATTGTATACAAATATGAAGAAAATGAGCAAGTTTTACTCGTGAAAATGTAAATCCCTCATGGATTTTAATTACTTGCCCTCAAAATATAGATGAGGGCTGGTTTCGGGAAACGAACCATTAATTATCAGCGGCCAATAAAAACTCCGCTCTCTAATCTATCATGTCTATGGCAAAGCATGTGAAATGGGACTTTCCATGCTTGTTGGCACATGTTGCTAAAACAACTTGTTTTCAGATATTTCAGAACGAAAATAATAAATAAAATGAATCTTTGGGGTGGAGGCAAAATTGTAGCGGGCGGTGATGATAAAAGGACTATTAATTTCCATTAGCCTAATGGTTACTGTTTATTTGTTGTTCTGTTCCAGGTCGTCTATATGCCATGCAGAAAGGGATGGAGATTGACAGAAAGTCACCAGAGGGCAGAACTTACCTTGTAGGGTTGATGGATTACTTGGAGAAGGTGAATATACGTCATCCACTACCTTCTTGGTTCTTTGTTCATGTTAATCAGCAGGCCGAGAACACTTTTCTGATGAACCTTCATAGTAGCCTACTTAACAATTCCATCTCTTATTGTAGCACTGCTCAATAGGCCCATCTCTTCAGGTTAACTTATCCAGAACTGTTTTATCGAACAGAAACTGACAAGGTGCGTTACGTTAGTTGTTGACATTTTCAACGACCAATGAAATTTGGCTGTCAAAAACGGCTGTCATCATCGATTTTATATTTTCAAAGTGATGACTGACGAAAGTCCAGGGGTGAAAGTTGTAATATATGACACTGAACTCTTCTGTTATGTTTCCATATGCATACTTTATTATCAGGAAACCACGACAACTTTTCATTGAGAATGATTTTCTTGGCATATAAAATCTGCTGTACTCGGCAGTTCAGTCAACAGCAATGACCCAAATCTTTGTTGCAGAGCGAATGCTTAGTATTACCATTAAAGATGGACTGCACTATGATGATCTAGTCGTTAGAGTTATGTGTCCACTTCACAAGTGGGATGTCTTGGGATCTATCTTCTTGGGCCTATAGCCACAACATGGAACTTTTGCTTCCTTGCTTGTTGCTCAGTAGTAAGAAGATAGATCAAGGACTGGTTAGCCCAGTGTCCTGATAATGTAACTGTGTGACGTATCATGTCTGCCTACAGCATGGTGCTTCAGTGAGGCAGCACTGTAAGGCAGCACTGGCAGCACTGGCAACACTGTCCCTTGTTGAAACATCTTCATGACAGGACTTAAAAAATGTTGAAAGCAACATTAAATCCGAGTCAATCACCCCCTTTTGAAGATGGATCTTGAGCTGTTTCACTCTAAAAAAAAAATTGTATAAATGTTGATGTTGATGATGTTGTATATGTGATAAATACATATAATTCCAGTTAATTTTCTTTGCAGTTTAAAGTAGAACAGGCAGGGGCAGAAGAAGTTCACAATGAAATCGTAGGTCAGGCCCATTTTGAGGACTATGCTCTCAAGGTTTTCCTGTACGCTGACAATGAAGATAGAGCTGCCCGGTTCAATAAGTAAGTATGACTATGGTATGAAATTTGGCTAGGTCGGTTGGAAAATATTTCATTTTAATACAGGTCACTCAAATATACAGGAAATAGCTATAAATTTAGCATGACATTTGAATTGACAGATAGGCAAATACAATGTTTTATGTGTGTAGAGGTACACCCAACCAACATGTTTTTAATGACACCCTAAGCTATTACAACAGCTTGAAATAGTGCCCCCCCCCCCCCTCACACACACACACCTTCCTTGTGAATTAGTGTAGAATTACTTTTCTCAACTTTGATTATCAATCATATCATTTCAGATCAGTGGTGCGATCATTTTTCACAGCTGGCCTCCTGTTTGATGTGCTCAGTGTTTTCGGGGAATTATCCGAAGATGTAAGTGTTAGTCTAGTCATATAGATCATACAAGAATTATGATCCATCTTCACTGTTTAAGAGCGAATCTCCAGACTCACATTCTAGGGTTGGTATTTCTTCTGCAAAACTGATCTTCCTAACAAGTGAGGACCGACACATCACTTAATTTACAGCATGGAATTTTACCGAAACATTTTATATAAATCGGAATTGTTATACAAACATGACGAAGCAGAAAAATTAATTAAAAGTCAGGCATCACCAAATCAGCTGATCCTATGAATGTCCATTAACATGGGATACCCCGTGTCGTATTAATATAAAAAACATAAAGTGGGATTTTTTTGATAAAAGTGAACATAGATTTGTAATCCTTAGCTCAGATGACCTGTGAATCACTCTATCTCATCTGAAGACAAATTAAAAAATGATGGTCACGGACTTAATTTTCTTCCTAATGGAGAAAAACTTTTGCACTTCCCCATCTATTCCAATGTTATTAAGGCTGCCGCGAGGCATGCAGCCTTATTGCATCAGTTTGGTCTCATGGGGGGAAAAATTGCCTCGTCCGCAAGATTGTGAAAAAAACAAAGCAGAGTTGGGACTTACGGTCACAGGGCCAAATGTGGAGAAGATATTGATCTGGAAATTCGTAACAATTTGGGTTGTTTCAGATGAAGGGAAGTCTGTCTTTCAAGCCCAAATTGTTCATCTAAAATTCTAAACTTCCAGTTTGAAAAAAGGCAGAACTTGCGCGGAAACATCTTTGCGCATATTGCTAAATGGGCTCTCGTGAGACTTTTACGAGAGCTGCTTGGAAGTAATCTCCCTTTATGTAATTGATCTGCTCGTTGAGGGTGCTGTGATTAGCGAATGAAGTACCTTGCTTGAAAGGCAAAGCTAATGGATAGATAAAATGAAGTTCACTAGATTGACTGGCATGATCTGGCGCGATCAGCTTATATTTCTATCGACTGTTCATGCCTGGCAACATCAATTCGATAACTAAACAAGAACAAGCCGAGTGTTTGGTACGTTTTATTGCGGAGAATACAAGCTGAATAAAACTTTGTCACTGAGTATTTTAATCGGAAGATAATCGTGCTTGCCAACACGGGCAGCTAACACGGGCAGCTAACACACGAACATGAACGTTGCGTTGCCCGTGCCGATTTTGACTTGCTCCAGATACGCTAACGTAGCACTCGCGAGTTGATCGAGTGAAGGCAACAACAACAACAACAATTATCTTGCTTGATTATTTGTCACAACATTTTCATTTGGGAACTCGACTTATCTCTTGAAGAATTAAATATTTATCCAATATAACACAAATTTTTTTGCGCGTGTTTGACGCACATTTTCCCATCGATAAAAAACTCAATTGTTTGGGGCAAATCTCAAGTTCAAAATTTCTCGAAAACTCAATTCTTCAAATTCAAGTTTTTAATTCAAGTTACCTAGATGAAAAAGTGCCTAAAACCCCCCCTGCTGTTATGATATTTAAGAAAATATTATTCCAACAAATTTAATCTCATAATTGAACATTTTGTTGTATTGTTACACTGAACTCCCTAATAGTGGAACAGTCTGTTGAGAGAAATGAGCCCACTGAGTCAACATCCATCTTAGCTTGCTAAGGGCATTTCACGTTTCACTTAACACTACCCTTAGCTTATCGCTATGATTCGGCATGTATTTCACACGGTGCCACCTCTCGGCCGCAAAGGACATATTTCTGGAGGGACATAATCCTCTTCGAAAGTTGTTCCTGAAGCATCGAGTCACATGCCCACCGCATTTAAACATGCCATTGAAATTATCTGTATTTAAATAGTTTGACCTGGGCATCTAAGACATCAGACATATCAGTCTCATTTGAGTGCAGAGGCGCAAGACTGGGGGATTCTATGCGAGACCAAAACGAAGTTGTGCGAATCAGCTATGTTAGTTCTCACTCTAATGGAGCATGCTTTTTTCTTTTTCTTAAGAAAAATTATATTACTAACGACCTTACCTATTTTAAATTAATAACATCGGTGACAGTTCACAGGAAAATGATATGCTTTTTATTTTGTGACAGGGGCATTTCGAGGCCCACCAAGGGATCATTTCAGTCGATGGCTTTCTGGAGATGTGTCCTCGTTTTATGAATGTGATTGCGCCGATTTCGGATCTCATGGCCAATTGGGAAATGCCCTAATATACTCAGATATCATCCATTACAGCATGGCTATGAGCAGAAGTTTCTACGTATGATCGTGCCATGCGTTAAATCTGTCAGTGTCATCAACGTCTCCCGATCGAGAAAAAAAAACAAAAAAAACTTGTGCGTTCAAATTCTACAATGCCTGAAACTAGAAACTAGTTGGAATACATGACAGTATGGTGAAAAAAAAGTTTCAGTAGGGGTGACAAGCTGAAGTAGCAGGAAGACAATTAAAAAAAAATAGTTACTTCTGGACGGTAACTTTCAAAAACCTGAACGGATTCTTTGCAAATTTTGTATGTGGATAACTTGCCACAGGATATCACTCGAGAATGCTTTTCATGCTGGGTACTGAATGTTAAGGTTCCAAGCCAAATAATTAGTTTTAACGTCGGGGGACTTCAGACGCTCTGGTTTTCGTTAAAATTTTCTCTAAAGCACCAAAATAATTAATGGAATAAATCATCAAATTATTGTACTTCGTACATTTCATCCTGTTACGACTGTCAAAGGTAACTAAAGCATTACACATAACACAACCTATACACGTCGTGATCCAATTTTAGGAAATAGGAAAAACTCTCTAAAGATCACAGCCAAACATCAAAACCATAAAATCACACAGGTAACGGCAGCCTTTCGAAGAGCACGAGTTCTAGTTCCTATTATATTGAAATGGTTGCTATGGCAACAGATTTAGCCATATTCAAATAAAATTTTGCATATTTATTTAACAACGAACATACACTTTCAGTATACCAAAGATTATATTAGTCGTGCAAAATTTCATTTTTCCTTATTTCAAATGTAATAGAACATGAGGCCTGAGATGTCGGTCTCCATCTGAAGAGGTATTCGGTTGATTATTCCGAGGCACTTGACATCTCTTTGTTTTATCAGACATCTAGAGCTACCAAATTCAATGACAACAATGCTCTTCTCAGATTTATTACAGGGCAAATT
>JAVTVY010044048.1:0-21096 GCA_036873755.1 Hanleya hanleyi | reverse complement strand
GCCCCATCCATGTAGCGAACACACCAATGGAATTTGGGGGGCTCACCTTGTACTCTTCTACCATTACTCCACGTGAACGGTCAAATACGGACGCATAAGCTGCGCAATTGGGTGGCAATAACTGTAGATATGGACCTCTGGTGAGTGACAGCGTAGTTAAGTAATTCCTCATAGGAAGCCAATCCCAGGAAGCCCATTACAGTAAAGAGGTACCCATGTACAAGGGCCATCCATTGCCCCAGCCGGTCATCAGTAAAAGCCCAATCAGCAAACGTCCCATGATCCGATCGTGTACCGTGCCGGCCCTTAAGGCTGTACACGGTGCCCTCCATCTTCTCACACCTCCAACATATTCGCTCCATGGCCAAAAAAGGTAAATGTACATGTGTAACATGCCTGCGAACCTTGTGGTTCAGAGGGCCAAGACATATTGGACATTGTATTGTATTGTATTCTTGCCGCCGAAGTTCCTCTGTTGTATCCCATAGAACACGACAGTTGGACCATAAACACTCACTCATGCTATCCATTACCGTACACACAGTATATCCTGAAGGTGGTGCCTGTGGTTATCCTTTGTCTGGCATAGAAGGGTCCAAAATTAAATATATAAACACGGCAAACACAACCAAATGAGTAGTGCTGATCTGATGTAAAGCAAAGGATACCCAAATACATATTATACAGAGGATATCACTAGCTATGAAACCACTTGCTATTATTTTCATCGTTAACAAAGCGTACACGAACACAAATGAAAGTAGATTGCTGCAGGATATACTCAGTAACTCGAGAAATGTCGTCTGGCACTGCAAATTAATGTTCCATTGGAGAATATTTCAACAAAGAGGGGACAGAGTTTACAGAACGAAAAATGGACTGAATAGTCGTGTCGTTGTAGCACTCGCTATTGACTCGCTGCTGTTTCTAACATAAAACAGACTAAAAATATTGATTCTACACGAGGACGAGGATATACGAGCAATGATGTTAACATGACCAATAATCTTGCGATTAGCCTCCCACGCGGCCGACTCAATTCACCATGCACGCAGACCAGCTAACAAAACATTTCTCCCACTGTGTTCAACATATGACCAGCATCCTCTGCGCCATAATTATAATGCCTTTTTTGTAACTTCGTCCAAAATCTCACCTGTGTCTTAATATTTGTACGCATTTTTAATTCCAAGATTTTATTTTAATGCTCATTTTGAAATAAAGAAAAGCAATACTATTTGGTATGAGCGCAGTTACTTAACGAATTAAGAATACAAGGCCTGAGATCTGGTACCTAATATTTTAACAGCAACGATAGGCTATCCTTACACATTGGTGTATGTACATGTAGACAATGTGGATATTACTAAAATGAGTGTTCATTCACCCCCATGGCTCATTCACCCCCATGGGTTCATTCACCCCCATGGGTTCATTTATAGGGATAGGGAGATCGCGTGCCCTTTCTATAGTACTCATCGCGCACTACTCATCGCGCATGCGCAGTCGACTCATTCTACTGTAGGGTGCAAGCCTGGCCCATGGAATCTCAGGTAGCGAAAACCCCAGGTCTCTCGCCCCACCCTATCCCGCGCCACATCTATAGGGATAGGGAGATCGCGTGCTCTTTCTATACTACTACTCATCGCGCATGCGCAGTCGACCCATTCTACTGTATGGTGCAAGCCTGGCCCATTGAATCTCGGGTAGCGAAAACCCCAGGTCTCTCGCCCCACCCTATCCCGCGCCACACCTATGCGATCCGCTGTGCAGTGAGTAAAGTATATCTAGTGGACAGTCAATGAGAAATTAGGCAGGTGGGAAAACCTCCCGGTGCTAATTACCCGACATCTGTGCGAATCCAATCAAAGCCTGTTTGTCCAGGCGTTTGAGAACAGTGCACTGTAACCTCATTATCCCTGAATCGTTCTGCATTTAGATGTTGATAGCTGATATAGATGTCGATAGCCGTTCAGTTCTTGCACATGAACTTGAATTGGCAATTTATATAGAGATATGATTTTGAACTTTTTACTGGCGATCGAAGGAGGAATTCAGACACGGGTGATTCTGATCTACTGAAACTCCGCACAGGTATTGGGCATTGAAGTATCTGGCGATATTTGCCCGGGAACGTGTGGATGATACACGATGACCGAGAGTTCGGCTCCTCCACATGAGGAAATTGCCTACTATCGACAATATTTTCAGTTTGTAGCGAGATGGCTAGTAGATGCGACTCCAGATTAACAGCATTATTATTAATTGTTGAACCTTTTATCTTAGTATGAAATTCATCGACATCACGTCGATAAAAAGATTTCTATGTAAGAGTTTTCCAGCACGTATTATTAGATAATGTCCATTCTGTTTATTCTTTCATCGTGTGGGACCACTAAATTCAACAATCGCAGTATGATCATACCAAGTAGCATTAGAACGTATAGTACGCGTAGATATAGCTTGGTTAATACTCGACAAGATACCAGTCATACTATTGAGACGCGTGTCTGATTCGTTCACCAAAGATAAGGAGCTGAGCGTCATCAATCACCTGTTAATTAGAATACCATGACACTCCCTACTAACACACACCATAACAGACACACACCATTGTGCAAGTGAATCCGCGTTTGTTGCACGGATTGTAAAGATTAACAATACTAATGGCCATCTCGTTAACAATAAACAGTTGGACACATTGGCATTCGATGCTTTAACTCTATCTGGCCTTGGTGATTTGGGTTGTACCGCAGCCTGGTCGAGGGGGGGGGGGCGGAAAGTGCCCCCCCTATATATTTTCGTTATCGCTAAGGCTAGAGGTCTGCATGAAACTTACCACACTATATCTTTGGGTAAAGCTCTACAAGAAAATGCAAGATGGCCGCCATGATGACGTCACTGTGACGTCATTTTCAAAAAGGGCATTTTTTTATTTTTTCTTCGCAAAAACTGCATTATAAATTAGTAAAAATAATCTGATATGAAATAAAATAGGTTTTACCCACTTTCCCATGAAGAAATATGACGAAAATATCACTTTTCTGGTACGCCACATGGCCGCCATTTTGAATTTGCCCATGATTCTCATGCAAATAGGCTCAAAATGACCCCAACATGATAATCGAAAAAGTCACGGAGTTTCAACTCTCAATTTTTCTGTCGTTCTGGAGATAGGAGCAAAAAACCAACAGGGGGGGAGGGGGGGTAAAGTGCCCCCCAGGCCAGGTAGGGTTAAATACGGCAAGGTCTTGTGACAACTTATAGGAGTACAGCCAGGCAAGGTCACCAGGTTAAGATGAGGTCTTTTGAATACATATCAAATCTGATTGAACATAAAGATTAATGCTCATGTGCACTGAAACTTTGAATATTGTGTTGTAACGTAGTGAACGCAATTATATAGTTGAGGTACACAAACACCACCATTACTCACTAACCTCTTTCGTACGCGTCCGGCTCCTTACTACACACACTGTTCCTTACCATAGAATAGATACTATGATACAATCTACTCTAGTTTACTACTATTTGACTATATACTATATTATACTAATCCAGTGGGGACGGTTTAATTTGTGTATTCACTTGTCTTTCAAAGACAACTGTCTTCATTCTCAGAGAGTGGCTAATGTCACAATGTACTATAGTTCATATTCATAAGGGAAATCTGTGCGCGAAGGTTATTGTCATAAACACCGAGAAAGTTAGAACAAAGTACTCGAAACAGGAACATGTAGAGAAAATGGAAGAACATGTCTTCACAGCAAAAGAGACTGAAGTAAAGTCTAATCGATCAGTCTAATTGCTTCTAGCGAAATATTAGCGCATATAACTTACCGGTAATATTAATAATGACACATGATTCCGATACCGGCGTATGTACTATCATGACACGATCAGCTTACACCGTCGTGGTTGGCATCAGCGAGGTTTGCATTAAGGTTGTTGACACACTAATACTTCGTGACATATACCTTCACCGTTTAGTTCAAAATTCCAATTAAACTGATTTGAACTTTCTCATCTGGTGATGTAGACCGGTGTATCACGATGCTTAAAATGGATTCATCAACGTAAACCAAACAACGATTATTTCATTCGATACAAACACATTACCGTACACGATGTAAACATTTATTCTCTGGGAAGTGGTTTTCTGAAGACACAAAGTAGACCGGTAAAACCATGCGATGAGCACGTATATTCTGGATACTGTTTCGCCTTGTCAAATATTGGGACAGTTATCATTCCAAACCGTTCCTCAATTCGACTGAACACTGGGCAATGCTTAATATATAGAATTATTGGACAATCGTTGAGAACGTTTCCGAAGAGGCACAGCTGACGAGTTTATACATTCAGTGCCAATTGGGTGTTCAACTGTTCATCGTCAAACGTTGTTTTTTTTTCAGTGATACTGATATCATACAGAAACGCCAGATGGTAAAGGCCCAAAATGTACGTCTCGTGTTTTCGACTGCATTACGGGATGTTAGCGGGTAAGTTTGATTCACTGTCAAGTTTTCAATCATATACCAGTTCGGGCTATGTTAAAAGGTCAGTTGGTTAGTCCAGGTGAGTGAGTGAGTAGGATTTAACGTCGCTCTCACCATATTTTCAGTCATATCACGACGGTACCTAAACGTGCCAGAACACGAGACTGTTCACAGTTCCTATTACCCTGGACACTGATAAGCCCAGCCAGTACAGCACCCGTGTCCACTCTTTAATACTTCAGCTTCATTTTGTTCCGCGTTAACTGGTAACTCATATTCTGTTAACTCGTATGTTGATCTTAGTTGTTCTACTACAAACTGTATTTATTTAGTTTCCTGTAAGAAGTGTGGTCAACAGTATGTTGGCAAGACCACCCAAAGACTCCATCTGAGGGTGAACGGTCACAGAAAATCCGTTAGGAAAAAGCAATTGCTCATAGGTAAGCATTTTTCTGGACCCGACCACGGCTGGGACAACTTTAGTATTCAGATCATAGACGTCGTCTATCCATCTACTAAGGATTCCCCTTTTGGATTTGAGAGAAGAATCCGAGAGCGGGAATTGTTCTGGATGCTAGAACTTGGGTCAGTGTTTCCGTTTGGTTTAAATGATAATGTCAGTGGGTTCGGCAATGCTACAAACCGCCGTTCAAATATATCCAACATTACCCAACTATTTAAACCCCATCAACGGAGACATCGCAGCCATAGTTGGCGAAAGTTTAATAGTTCGATGATTCACGATCATATCACTTTAAATTACTTAGTGGGTTTAACTAACACACCCAATAGTATACATAGCTTACGTACAGTTCTGTATGCGTTACCTCTGAGAGCTTTAGATCAAATAGCCAGAGATATACAACAATCTGCGTCTTCAGGAAATATAATACCATCAAAATCATTAAAGTATGTCAAGATATAGCGTATTTTCGGTTGTATCGTCCAGTGAACATAATCGAAACATCTCAAGATCGGCTTTTCTTGAAACTCAACTACTTAGATAAAGGACTGCACATCATTAATTTACCTCGTATCCTGAACGCTGTGCCAAACTATTTAAAGTTCGCAGAACCTCCTTGCATTTCATATAAGTACACTAAATCTATAGCCACCAAAATATTTAATTACTCCAATGCTGTCCAGGAGTTTGACTGGAACTTATACACGTCAGGAGGCTATAGTTGTGATTGTGAATCGTCGAACTTTATCTATACACCATGCAAACATATTGTGACTGGTGACCTTGGTGTGGTGAGTGATAAGGATCTGAAATTACTTCTGATGGAAGGACCTAAATATAGAGAGCCAAGAAGAATAAATCTGAAGGCCGACCAGAAGATAGTCCTGTCTGCATTGGAACAGTACGTTATTGATTGGTCTAAGCGAGAAAAAGTTGAACCTCCAGTACTCGCTGATTGGCTGGACCTCACCAAGAGCAAGGTCGTTGAAACAATCCGCCATATTGACAGAAGTACTCTTCCCCAAGCAAAACAAGTACTGAGAAACCTCAATTCGCAAAAAGTTCTAGCAAATCTCCAGAGTAAATTCGTCATAGTCCCAGCAGACAAAGCTCCGAATAATATAATATTCATATGTAAATATTACTATTACCAGGTGCTGGTTAAAGAATTGAGTGTAGACATATCTTCATCAAATACGTCTACTTACTCCCAAACTGCATTTACTCTGGAAGATTTATTTAACAATCACAAAAGTTTCTCAGGGAAAGAGGTATTTGTCTTTCAACCAATCATAACGACATACCAAAAATATACTGGACTCCCAAAATGCATAAATCACCATACAAAGCTAGATTCATAGCTGGTTCTAGAAGCTGCACCACCAAGCTTCTTTCAACCGTATTGACGAGGGCCCTTCAGGAGGTAAAAGCATTTTGGGAAAGGTATTTGCGCCATTATTTCTAAGAACTCTGGCGTTGAATGTATGTGGATATTGAAAAACTCAAAATGTCTTACGGAAGAACTTGATGCTAAAGGTCACATACCGTACAGACATGTATCCACATGGGATTTCTCGACTCTCTATACTACAATCCTCATCAGGACCTTATTGACCGTCTAAGTTCATTAATAGTATCTAGGAAACAAGAAACTTGATCGTAGATATATTAATGTCAGCCAAAGCATTCTTTAGCTCTACTTACATACAAGAGATATCATTCATGGATGTTTCTTGTTTATAGAGTTGCTTGAATTTCTCATTAAAAATATCTATGTGAAATTTGGCAACACAATATATCAGCAGCATATAGGTATTCCAATGGGTACTAATTGTGCACCCCTGTTGGCTGACCTGTATCTGTTCTCTATGAATATGACTATATGCAGGCGCTTTCAAAAACCGATCCATTCAAAGCCCGTTCCTTCTCATTCACCAAACGCTATATAGACGATCTTCTCGCTGTGGATAATTGCTATATAAATGACGCAGTGAAGGATATATATCCACCTTCACTGGACTTGAAGGAAACTACAGATAGCCCTACAGGCACATCATATTTAGATCTATATCTCTATAAAAATGAAGCGGGCATTCTCTCTCGTCGACTTTATGATAAAAGAGATGATTACAATTTTCACATCGTAAACTATCCCTTTCTGACAGTAATACCCAATGGGACCTGCATATGCAAGTATGTTATTATCTCGCTTAGTAGCACATTTGCTAGAACTCAGTTAAATGTGACGATTTTAATCAACGTGTCACAAAACACTGCGGTGAAACTAAAAACAGGGCTATTCCACCAAGCGCGCCTACACTCAAAGTTTCTCAAATTCCTGCGATGCAGGTCGCATGCTGATAGCAAAATACGAACGTAGCGTGCAAGATTCGCGGCGTTACGTTTCGTAACTTGTGTCTAATTCCGCTTAACCCGGGGCTAGGGGCCATATGAACCCATGTACTTCAAGATCCTCATGGTACTCATATGAACAGTCACAATCAAAGCGTGACTGAGGTACATCATTTTTAGATGACGACTCTATAACGAATATTATGGATTAAGAATACTGATCAGCGATACGGATTTGATGTTTTGGAACATCATGATGTCTTGCCGGCATCATTGAAAACTGTTGACCGCTTCTCTCTTGCAGGAAACAAGCCTATGTTTATGTATACTATGATTGTCTTTTTGAATTTGGTGCTAATGCTGTTGTATGGAATATGGAATAGGTCTTTGGATTATGGACGCGGATATTCTCTAATGGACGACGGCTGGATTATGAATGACGGACTAGACGCTTGTAACTTGGTTTAGTCCATTGATATACGGCTACATTTGCTGATCATATCTGTCTTACATTTTCTCACGGAGGATGGACGGTGGCCCTTTGTCAAACTGCCAAAGTGTTATGTTTCCTCACTGACTATTCATCTCTCTCGCGTGGAATCTTGGCTATATTTTATAACTTGACTGATAGCTGTCCGGCAATTTGCCTGTGAGAGTGTATAACCGATAATCTTTGTTCTCTTATGGAGAATATATGTCATACATTATATAAAAGGTTCAAATCACAGAGTGTATTCTATTTTCGGCGTGATTATTTTTTGCATAGGTTTCAGAGTTAGTCTCAAGATTGTTGATATCCTTATCAACAACAGCAGCGTAAAAAGAAGAATAAATCAGTGAGTGCGTAGTGTAAAAGCCTACAGGCGTGACAACAGGCTCGTCACTTATGTCAGATATGCCTGGTATAGTTTTCAACTGATCACTATACATGATGGAGCTATGTACTATAAAGTCTCAGAGGCTTGCTGTGATTAGCCTCACTTTTGGTGCCTCGCTCTGATACTGGTCTAAACACAAAAACTTCATATATGATATATCAAAATAATTCTATCTATCTCAGGAAAATTTCCATGCCAAAACATACAAAGATCAGAAAAAAACTGCGTTATGGACCTGTCATTTCAACAACAACAATAACAACAACAACAACAACATCCAATTGTGATCTGATTTTCGACAAAATACACCAGACGGCTAAAGTATCCACTATACAAATGAGATGTTTAAATTTACTATGACTTTGTATCTTCATCAGCTTCCAAAGAAAAATGCAAATCGTGTTGCCATTGCCAGCTACTTTTCTGTATTTTTTACTTTCTATCTGAACTACAAAAATGGCACCTGAATAGAAACCTCGTTCCCATATGCATGACCTCATCCGTCACTGAAAGTGTGTCCCACAATACATAGAAAAATTCGTTCACGTGTCCTCTCCCGGTTCCATTGGAACATATTCTATTCCTTATGAAACATCAGTCATGAGTAACGTCTTTACATTATGACGTTGCATTTGTGACCTCCAGAAAAGCGACAAGGGCATGCGTCTTTTACCTCTTGGTAAACGTAGCCACCTGGCGTTAGTTGGAGCTGGCGAACCCCATTCTAGAGTTTTGTGTACTATACAATGACCGATCGTATGGCTGAGCCTCGTAGGGATTACAGGGCCGGATAGCTCTGGTTTCGACATTGATATTTTGGACCGATTTTCCTAATGTTTTGTTTTTTGATGTTTTCTCTTAGGTAGCGTTCCCGATTAACGTTTTTGCTTCGTTCGTTTAAATCGCTGAAAAAACCGTTCTACACCCATCGTTTTGATTTTCGTGGAAAACCATTGAAAAAAACATTCAACGCATTGGTTCGTTCGCCAGTGAACGAAGTCGTTCGTTTTACAGAAAACCATTGCGGTTTTTTCCTTCTTTGTTTGCCATCGTTCGATCGTTCGCTGGAAAACGAAGGTGCAATAATACAATCACGTGATGTTCGCATTATCCAACCTGATAACGCAATCTCTGTGGGCATTGAGAAAAGAATCCGTTAATTCAATGCCGAATTCTCTTACGTTTGGACAGGCAGTAAATTACTTTTACGTGTAACTAGATGTTGAAGTTCGGCTGCATAATTAGAAGACAAAAGAAAGTAATGCACAGGTTTTTGCCCCGGTTTGAGCCGATACCATTGCGTCAGACACTGATTATTCGGTTGGTCCTAAATGGCTAAATGCTATCTCCTTGCCAGTCCCCGGTCGTATTATTTATTGTTATCTGGATTTGTATTATACAGAGAGTCTATTATATTGATAGCTATATATACGTGTAGGAACAAACGATACACCAGCCCCGAATCCCACAAGCGCCGCGATATCTTTTATTATACTGTTGAATATCTATCTTTCCATGGTCGCTATATTACCAAATTTATAAGCTCCGTAATTCCTTCAACGCTCCTTCCCAGAAAGAAATCTTCATTTTAATATTTATTTCTTCCTCTATTAACAATTTGTAGTATACGTTTTAGCATGTACATGCATTTTTTGACATATGACAATAATTAAAAGCAGCATTGTGTTAGCATTTTATTGTCTGAATCTTTATTGATGTTTGTCCTTTGTGATTAATACTTTTAACTACATTTAATTTAAGGGTGCATATTTGGGTATAGTTTGGCATTTTGTCAAGTTTGTTGTCGTTTGTTGTGTTTAATTCTACCGTAACTTTAACCTAATGTGATATATTTTATTTCACTTGCGACTAAAATGGTCTTACTTTGGAAAATATTGTTCAATTCGGAATGAACGACTTTCGCAGAAAGTAGTTACAGGTTGTGTTATTAGTGGCACCACCGACAGTCAACCGAACGTGCGTGTTACATGTAACAGCGATCTTATTTGAATTCTTGAACTAAATACGTTCAAAATGGCGCGTGAATTATAAGGCCCCATAAGGGGTCCCGTCCAATTAATCGAGGTGCTTTCTCAATGCCTTCGAGATAGGTCGAGAAATTTCTCGGCTGAAACCGAGAGGGCAGATCCGAGACCCCTGGTGACGCCTCCCGGTTTCCTTCCCGTTCTATTTCGATCGAAACGTCCCGGTTTTCAAGATAGATATGACATTTATTGGTAATCTGGAAGGGGTTCCCGGTTTCTATATGTCCGTATCTTTGGCCGTTTCGTAGCTTCTCAGACGATCGGAGTGTTGTGCGGCCACCAAGTCCATGTCCTGAGGTTTTCCTAATTCAATTGAAATAAAACGTTTCGTTTATCTCTAATGAATATATATTTGAATTATATTCTCTTACCTGGATAATTGATTGTATATCCGACGCGGAATAAATGACATATTTAGGGTATTCTTTGCCTCTTTTGCAGAATACATAGAACATAACCGACAACCATAGAGTGTTTAAAGTCAAAACGCGAACTAAGACATGAACTACGGTCGATTTTGGAAAGAAATCGACATGTCGTTTGTGTTAACTGGGACGAGTAAAGATTGGTCCCAGGTGTTAATGACACGGACAGGGGCACCTTCCTTCGTAAATGACCTGTTGATACTGAATCACAGAAATTAATATGAAATCTTTACCTTCCGGTTAAAGAGTTCTTTGTATATGTCGGCCATTGGCGGAGCGCGTTGTTAGTTTCACTGTGTGAAGCAATCAGTTTCATCTCGGGTAGTACTTAGAGGCGTTGATTGCAAGTTCAACTCAGTCTGGCTTAGTGATGTTTATTTTACTCGGCTATTGACCTCTAATAATTGTAAGCCGGACGTAAGGCTGTAAACGGAATTGAAGAGTTTTAACGCTTTTTTTATTTCCATGAATCTATATTATTGTATTTATTTTCTTCTCAGTTAGGCCCGATTGTTCCCAAATTAACTCGACATGAATTTCCCGTAGACGAATTCTCTGCCAAAGATACCAAATGAAAACAAGTTCGAAGAAAAAGATTATAAGACTGCTTTGACAATCGGAATTGTGATTCACACGTCACACCATAGTCGGTCTGTGAAAAACCGTCGACTAGCGAAGTGGTGGGGTCGAAGGGGTTCTTTGAAAGAAAAAACTCAAACAACATTGTTAGCAGGCGTGCCTTAATAATATGCTTACCTTGTATTATTTTTTGCTCATTTCCTGTGTCTGACAAATTAACCAAATAATTAAAGTAAAAACGCACAGTTCAGGGCACAATGAAGTTTTGGACCTACGGTCACACACGTTTTACTATCAACGATACTGCTTTGTCCATGAGGACGCTGACATGGAGTGCTCAAAAACTTGAATCGAGCGTTTAAGTTAAAATTCTGCGGTTTCGAGTGAATTAGCCGATTCTTCCTTACCTTTATTTATATCTCCCTCTGCTCTCTCATTGTTATTTATTATTTAATTATTTATTTTAATATTTAGCGCTGCAAAGGATCTGAAATGAACTAAGAAATGTACCGTGAAATATAAATAAAACATTGAGCTGCTGCACTGTTATAAATCACACCGTAAATTCACAGTTAAATGTACTGGCAGAAAAGGTGCCAGTACATTCAACTGTAAAATTACGTTGCACCGTATTTTACAATTACCGTTTTTTAACAGGCATTAAACTGTAAAATGTTGCACCGTATTTTATAATTACCGTTTATTGACAGGTATTCAACTGTAAAATTTGGGTACCCCTGTAATATACAATTACCGTTGTTTTAACATTCTTTAAACAATACAATTATGTGGCAACATTGTCTACAATTATCGGTTCCGCGGCAACGTAGGTCACTGGAAGGCCGAAATGGCCATTGCTCTTCGTGTCTACAAATGCGATCACCACAAACTTCGTAAATAATCACGAACGAATCTGTGCAAGTATTACACGAATAGTAGTAGGATACAACTCCAAGTCAGATAAAACCCATCTTCGCATGTGCAAGTTGAACACTAAATGACGGAACGTTAGTGTAGTATATAGCTCGAAATGTGAAGATGGACAAAATCAAAACCATTCCGTACTGTAGACCGAAAATTAAAGTTAGCCGCTGCGTCCGTCCCAGCGCGTGTTCTGATAATGCTCTGAATGTTGTATCGTACAACGCAGGTATCGGATGTTTCCTGCAACTGAGCGTTTCGTGTGCAAAGATATCAACCTCCTTTCAGAGAAAAGAAGAATTTTATGTTCCGTGTGTGCGCAGTTTACCCATTGCAGTTGATGTCAACTGAAATATCACAGTTCAATTTACAGATTAATGTGTTTACGATTGAATGTACTGTAAACTCCAACATACATTTACTGTGAAACAACGGTAATTTATAACAGTGTGGGCCGCGAAATCCGGAAGCGGCCCTTAAACTACAATTTTAATCGAATTATCAGTCCATCCTGTGGTCTTCAATGTCATCATTTGTCTGAATAACGGGGGAATCTCTCACGAAGCATCAAGTCAATTAAGCTGCTGTCAAATAAATATTTATCAATATAGATTTTCTCCCATTCTGATATACTTCCAGAACAACATATGTAATTATATTCTAGACTTGCAGAATCTCGTACATTTCATCACCTCCCATGCATGGTCTTCTCTTCAGTGAGGGTATATGTCATATCTCGGTTTAACCAACCAGCGCCCGAGCTCGGCGTGTTCCGTTTCACTGAGCCATGTGAGCCGTTACATGCATAGACTAGATAGACAAATGTTGCTGTAAAAATCAAGCCACGCTAATTTGAACTCTAATATTTCAGTATGTATCGCAAAATACATGGCATGATGGCATTTCAAATGATTAATAACTTTGAAATGAAAATGTTTATTTTAAGAATAACCCTAAATTGTGTTGACATCGAAAATAGGCATTCAATTCTTCACAAATCGCTGCAAGATAGGATCAATCTATAATACTTAAACAAGCGTATTTTTTTTTAAATGAATTTAAATACAAATAATATCAATCATTCAACAATACAAGAAATTTTGGTGAATCTTGGCTAGGCGGAGTTGTGCTGTGCCGTACCCACAGCACAACCGTACCCGTTTTGATCTTGAAACTATATGTCAGGCCGATACTCAATATCGGGATTATGTAATATTTAACTTCAGTGGTGTATCCATGTTTAATCGATGTCAGGACATGTCGGCACGCGACATTTCGGCAAGTGATATTTCGGCACGGGACATTTTTCCACAAAGTGAAGGGTACAACATTTCGGCACCCATTTTTGTCAGACCAAATTGCGCTAAAAGTGAAGATATTCACTTTTTTTTTTAACATATGTTCAACATATATAAACATACCGTTTCAAGGGTCACCAAGTTGTAGGTTATCATAGTTGCTCACGATTATCCACGACATTTCGGCAACTTTTTTTTCACATATTAAGGTTGACGGCGATTGATTGGTGGGGGTTTTTACTAGTGATAGAATATTTATATAATGCTGTTTGCTCTATGAGAAATTCACAACATTTCTAAAACCAACTGCTTATGTCAAAAAGTTGCAGAAATGTCGCAGATATTCGCAGCCAAAAAAATGACAACTTGGTAACCCTTAAAATGATCTTTTTATATGTTAAAAAAGATAAGAAAATTGTAATTTTTAATATAATTTGGCATGTAAAAAAAAGTGCTGAAATGTCGTGTGTCGAAATGTCGTACTCTTCACTTTGTGCCAAAATGTTGCGTGCCGAAATATCGCATGTCGAACTGTGGCGGATTCGTTTAATCGTAAGACTTTTTCCATTCTTTCTAATTATATAATCTGCATTCTCAATAATAACAAACAATGCATTATATACAAATATTAATCCTTTGTCATTCTCAATGTAACAGTCTTATCCCCGTCCTCACCAGTTCATGTTACCTTTTTCATTTTCACAAATATCCACAGTACCCATTTTGCTTCAATTGCCATTTTTAGACAGAAAGTAAAGCTCACTATTTCACCTGGAAAACTGACTAACAGAGTGGACACACATGGGTTAATAATAATACCATTACGCATCTTATTTTCTTGATGCCGACAGCCTATTTGAGAATAAGAGGATCCCATATAACTTGATGCTGAGATGAAATTTCCCACTCGAGAGAAGGAAAAATCATCCCGACTCTCGAGAAGGAAAAATCATCCCGACCTCGCCTAACGGCTCGGTCGGGATGATTTTTCCTTCTCTCGAGTGGGAAATTTCATCTCAGCATCAAGTTATATGGGATCCTCTTATTCTCAAATAGGCTGTCGGCATCAAGAAAATAAGATGCGTAATGGTATTATTATTAACCCATGTGTGGTCCGAATGCTTTCTTATGGAACCCCTTTGGTTACAGTTGGGAAATGCGTGTTAGTCAGTTGATCTTGTACTTTCAGATTGTTTTAATAGTGAGCTTTACTTTCTGTCTAAAAATGGCAATTGAAGCATGAGATGAAATTTCCCACTCGAGAGAAGGAAAAATCATCCCGACCGAGCCGTTAGGCGAGGTCGGGATGATTTTTCCTTCTCGAGAGTGGGAAATTTCATCTCAGCATCAAGTTATTTGGGATTCTTTTCCCCATATAATTTTTTTTAGCCGAAAATATTGCCAACAAAGCACAACAAAGATTTTCAGCTGACGGTTTGTTTACAATTTTACTGCGCAGTTATATACATTACGTAGGGTGAACAGGCACAAGGTTTATTACGCAGCAAGATTATTACGCAGCAAGAGAGAGTTCCCAGTTTAGAAGTCATTATAAACAGTAAATTTATCGAATTTAGCAGTTGAATAAATTCAGTTCGCCTTGGCTAAGGAGTAAAAGCATTACAGTTTGACGAAAGAGTCAAGTCCACAATGTAACTCGTGACTGAAATGAACTGAACTTGAAAGTTGAAGCAGAAAGCGCGGGTTTCCAGAGTTTAATCACTCGACAGTCTAGGACGTTTTTCGCCCAGTCGGAAAGTGAGGTAGGGAGAAATTGATATTTATTGTTCCACCTGAAATAGCACAACCACTAAACAAGGGACCCATGGGCGAATATGTTTGGAGGTCATGGGATTCTTCACCTGCGAAACTGAGGGACGTGGCAGCGGCCGAGACTGAACTGCATGTAGAGACACGCTGCGAGGACGATAGGCAGATGGCATCCGTTGGTGTTGGTGTATCGATAATGCCAGAAATTTCCATTTGTCGCTGCTCCGAAAGAGAAGAATAAGTCAGGATAGACTGGACGTTTTTGTGGCCTGTTATCTGCATGACTTCTGTGGGAGGAACTTTACTGTTGACAAGTTTCTGTGCAACATATTTTCGCGCACTCGTGTTGGTGATTTTCTTCTGTTCCGAGAGGCCGGCTGCCGTTTTCATGGATCTCATAATGGCGGCAATTTTATTTTCGCCAACGCATTGATTTTTGTACCATATTTCATTTCCACGTGGATTTTTACATTTTGGTGCAATGTAAAACGGAGAATCTGCACTCTTGGTATATTCTGGACGTTTCTCTGCGTAAAACTTGTACAGGGTCACGGGACAGCGGTCAGACTGAGTGGAATAAATTCGAGGATTTACAGTGCGAGTGTCTCGCGGGTTTGCGCCAGTACGGGTCTTGGTCTGCCGTTCACACGAATACTCGAGAAATTCTCGACCTACAGAATGGTCCGTGTAACCTTGCACAATTCAATTTTCGTTTTTTTGTTTTTGGTTTCTAAAAATCAAAAATTGAAATTTGACCGTCAATTTTCAATTTCGTTTTTCGTTTTCGGTTTCTCAAAATCAAAAATTGAAATTTGACCGTCAATTTTCAATTTTCGTTTTCGGTTTCTCAAAATCAAAAATTGAAATTTGACCGTCAATTTTCGTTTTTCGTTTTACTTCGCGCAAAAATGAAAATCAAATATTGAAAATTGTCTCGACATGTCCGTTTTTCGTTTTTTGATCTTAACTTTCACTCGTCAATGTTAACTGCGCACGCGCAAGACTTAAGGTGTCACTTTCAGTCCGCAAAGTAGTATGAAAAGCGCAAATTGGATTGTTTAGGCAGGTGTGGAGCATAATATAGAAAACCAGTAAGGAGAAAGATGTGGGAGTTTCACTACACTATAGATCCCTGGAGCCAGGCATTCGAGCTAGAATATAATGGGCCAACTGCGCATGTGCAGAAGCGAGTAGGCATTCGTGCAGCAGGTGTATTATATGCATTATAGAATTATATGGAGAACAACGGGGTTGATACACATGGGAGTTTCATTAAAGTAGGGCAGTATAATAAATACGTGGGTACCCTAATCATAACCCCCAAAGGAACTTCGCGCGTCGATGCGTTGAAGCGTTTGACACCCGCACTTAAAGCGTTGAAGCGTTTTTGACGCTGAACGTTGAAGTGCATCTGAACGCTCCAACGATCCAGGTCCCACAAATAGAGAATGAAGATTGGACCTGAAGCGTTGAATCATTCAGACGTCTGACATCAAACGTGGCGATTGTGTGCTTGTTTGAAATGGTAGTTTACGGGCCGCTTGCCATGTACGGATTTCGCGGCCCATCACCGCGATGCTTACTCTTATTGGTATTAAATCTTTGTTGATATCTTTATAAATACTATATATTTCAAATCAATAACAAATAGCGCTTGTATGCACGAATGCTGTTCGCTTTTATAGCGCTCTAAACATCTATTTTTAGAAATGAGAAAATCTAAGACTACGTCCTGATTGGCTCAGGCCTCAGTGCCAATAACCAATGAGAACAGCGGGATGCCACATATCCAGACCTGTCTGGTGTATCTTCACAAGTCCAGGTAAATCGTGAATCCCCGCACAGAGTTTACCTGGACATTTTTGGTGGTTCGAGTGAGTTCTTGAGTCGTTGCCGCAATCTCAAACATTTCATCCCCCGAGGTTATTTTGAATTAGCATGTCGGTATCCCAAACCGGCGGTTCTTGCCTTGACAGTAGTAGTGTAAACCCTTTACAGACCGTATTTTGACGAGTGCGCAGGTGTTTCTGCGCAGATTTGTGGCGGAAGTGTGGAGGGAGATTCCCCAGTGGGGGTTTCCCCATGACGATCACGTGATCAAGGCATGTCTAGACTTGTTCTGGGTTGTACAGTTCTGCCATACGGAGGATGGGTACTAGTATTTCGCTGACGTCCTAGTAATAAACATAATCTATAGGTGTTGTGGCGGCTGTGGGATGGGTGGTGGGATGGGTGGTGGGTTTAAGATAGCGTCTGTGGGATGGGTGGTGGGATGGGTGGTGGGTTTAAGATGGCGGCTGTGGGATGGGTGGTGGGATGGGTGGTGGGTTTAAGATGGCGGCTGTGGGATGGGTGGTGGGATGGGTGGTGGGTTTAAGATGGCGGCTGTGGGATGGGTGGTGGGATGGGTGGGGGGTTTAAGATGGCGGCTGTGGGATGGGTGGTGGGATGGGTGGTGGGTTTAAGATGGCGGCTGTGGGATGGGTGGTGGGATGGGTGGTGGGTTTAAGATGGCGGATTGTAGAAAAACGTATAAAAGCAGGCGATTTTTAGGGGTGGGGTGTATTCATTGCACTACCCTGCGGAGCACTCTGACTGACCTGACCTGACCAGCCTGCCTGCCTGCCTGCCTGCTTCACCTCTAGCCAGCCATCCAGCCTGCCTGCTTGTATGAGCTGTGGAGAACCTTTTACTTTTTTTCATTTTACCAGTGCAAATTCACCAGCCTATTACACCGTAGCAGTTACTCACCAGCCTGAGCCCACAGTCATCCCAGCAAGTGAAGCTTCAAAAGTACCGTGTTCGCCTCATTGATGACATGCAGCTGACCAGTATCACTCAGTAACACCAATCAACACCGTACACGTATGTAATATAAATTATTTTTTAATAATATCTATGCTAGGAAATTACCCACCCCCCCTTCTCGAAATTTTTCAGCTTAGGTCTTCAGGAGAACAGTGAAAAAAGACATCACAGTTATTTCCCTATATTATGGAAACTTGTAGCGGCCAAGTTTAGTATCTATAGGTAGGCATTTATATATTGGCAGAATTTTCTCGTGTAACTGAACCATCCTTCACATGGATCAGCTGTTTTTATGTCAACAAAACAGCTCTATTTTTAGTTTCATTCGCGCGATTGCATGGACGTCCACTGCCGGTTTAGCATTAGATCTGCTCTGTTACAAGTAGGTTCCCCTGCCTCACCCCTCCCTTCCCTTCCCCGTCGTGATATAGCTGAGAAAATGTTGAAAGCGACGTTAAACCCTATTCACTCACTCACTCCTTTGGACCATTTATCAATGCAAATTTCACGTATTTTTCTCAAACAGCTCATGACATATAACGCTCCAGTAATTCTCCACATATGCAGTCAGTCCTCCAGGATATTTTTCCAGCAACTTGACAAGGAGCACGGAATGGGACACCGTACATTTGTTCTACGTTACACATTCCCGCTACATCATGAAATATCCGTACACCATCACTATATATGCCTACGATCTTACTATCTATAGAGTTTGTCGCTCAAAATCACTCATTGACTTTATCAACAAGAATTACACCATGCCTCGCGCATGGCTCAGCTGAGATTACAGCGTAGTACTGCCAGCACCAACAACGAACTGGCAGACGACATGATCCAACAATTGACTAAACAGACAAGATCTCTCCTACCCGTACGTTTCAGTTTATCTCAAAGTGTTCACAATACATTCTAGAATAATATGATGCACGAATTTAAGAGTTTTGTGTGACAAAATGGCGTATAGAATGACAATTGGTACAATTCCCCGGATAATCGCACATTTCCAACCACAGCCCCATCTAGACGCTTTGATGCAAGGGAGACAACTCGGTCTATCCCAATTCCTCTCATTCGCGCATTTCTATCTTTTTTACGTGTATAGGGTGGTGGTCATTTGTTTATGCATTTTACTCTGGGCTGTGAGATTGTAGAATACGATGGGAAAAGCTATGAAATGTTTTTTTAAGTACCGGGTAGGCTTGTATATAGATGCATATAGACCAATAGACACTCATATACTGGGATATTAGCCCAATGTATGTATAAATCCACACGGGGTGGACATGTTGGAGTCCAGGTGGAGCACTAGTGGCCCGATTGGGTAGAGTGAGGTGTCATGTTGTAGCTCTCGGGGAAAATAAATAAATAATAATAATAAAAAAAAATAAAAAAATCGGCGAGTAGTAGACAAAGGGAAAACTGGGAAGTACTCACCATGCCCCAGAATACTTCATATGCATATCACGGCCGTAAAGCTAGATGTAAGATGTAATCTACTTCACATTTTAGTAGTATAAAAAGCGCAAGTCCTATTGACCTTGCCCCTCCAAAGAAAATCGTGACCGCTTCATTGTCAAAATCGGCTCTATTTTACAGGAGTATATACGATCAGGATGAGGCGACGTGACCGATCGAGATCTCCCTTGGCGCGTGAGAATGTGAGAGACGAACACGACTTTCCTGAGGATCCAGCTGTGCCTCCCGCTGACGCCTTGCCCGAAGACCACCCTGTGAGTGACATCTATCGGCGCCATTGGAGCACCATCCGACGATGTTTCCACCGTCATCGCCCTATTCAAGACTTGTATAATTTCCGGCTACAGGACCTCGCGTATCTTCCTAACTATGCCGAGAACATTTTCAGAGACCAAGTGACAGCGTTCAAAGTGAATATGACATTCGGCTATATTCTACGGCACAAAGAGACGGACCAGGTACGGTATTTTTACCTGAGCAATAATACCTATGTGTTTGACAAACCATTCACCATCATCAATCATGCGTCACTGGAGCCCCTCATCGACCAACTGACTACGTTGGACCCATTGGAATGGGCCCGGTTGCAACGCCCCAATACCAAGTGGACTGTGGAAATGGTCACCAACGTGACATTTTTCGTGACCAAAATGAGAGATCATCCGATCGGTGCCCCTGTACTACTACCCCCTTGGCTGCTCAATCGAAAAGGACTGTATGCATTAACCGGAGGGTCAAACGGGTCCTACAAAGACCAGAAATGTCTGTTCCGGTGTTTAGCCATTCATTTGGACGAATGTCATCCCCAGAATTGTGATAGTAGGGCCAATATCTATTGGAGACATTATTTAGAGGAACAAGACCTAGATCCGCGGCACTTTCGGGGAGTCCCATTCAAGAATTTGGATGTCGTGGAGTCCCTGTTCAACGTCAATATCTTTGTGTACCGTTTACTACGGGAAGAGAAGGAGGATGAGAAGGAGGAGGAGGACGACACATTTGTGGCTGAATTGGTGCATCGGTCTTCAGAACGGTATGTTTCCACCATGAAAGTCAACATCTTTGATGACGGCGGGGTGAATCATTTTTCCCTGATCTATGATATGAGTCTGTACGCGCAATCCTACAGTTGTGCCCAATGCCATCGAGTGTTTAAACATTCTCGGGACTTACATCGACACGAACAGATTTGTGATCACACTGTGAAACGGAAATTTCCTGGCGGTGTGTACCATAATACGTCCACCATCTTCGAGGAACTGGCCGATGAAGGTCTCATCATACCAGAAGAGCATCGTTATTTTCCTTACCGGGCATGTTACGATTTCGAGGCGATGTTGGAACCGATGGATGCGGCCTCGACGAAAACACAGTGGACACAGCGCCATATTCCCCTGAGTGTCAGTATTTCCAGCAACGTACCTGGCTATGACGCTGCACCGGTCAGTTTCGTGTCCACCGGCGACGCCCATGACTTGATTACCCGGATGATGGAGTACTTAGAGGAAGTCAGTGCGGCCAGTACAGAACTATTGGTGTCCCAGTTCCAGGACGTACTGGACCAACTCGACGACCGGAT
>JAVTVY010044047.1:0-22018 GCA_036873755.1 Hanleya hanleyi | reverse complement strand
CGACGGAACAATGTAACAGTTGTGGTCATCAACTCTTCAAACGACGCAGTCAGTTGCTGCGACACCAACGGTTGATTCATGCCCCGGTACCATGGCATGTGCGACAACTTCCTACTGAGGAGGAGCCGCGGAAGGTCAGACCTAGTGAAGATGAGCCCGGGGAGACGAATGCCACTGGTGATGCGATGAAGGAGAGCCCGTCTATACCCACAGTTCAGAGCCTGGATATCCAGCCAGACCCCACCGTTACGGTTTCGAGTCATACGCCTGACAACAACGAACATTTTCTGGACGAGCCCATAAATGTTCCTAGCGATCTCTTACAGGGCGCCCATCCAGTGAGTGACATCTATCGGCGCCATTGGTCCATGATACGGCACTGTTTCCATCGTCATCGCCCTATTCAAGATATCTACAATTTCCGACTGACCGACCTCGCCCGTCTACGTAGCTACGTAGAAGCCATCTTCAAAGATCAAACTACGGCCTTCAAATTGAATCTGGCGTTTGGTTATATGCTGCAGCATAAAGAGACAGTCCAAGTCCGATACTTTTACCCGAGCAGTAACATCCAGGTATTTGACCAACCGTTTACCATCATTAACCGAGTGTCGCTAGAGACGATGCTGGAGAAACTGAACACCGTGGATCCCTTGGAATGGGCCCGGTTGCAACGCCCCAACACCAAGTGGACGGTGGACAGTGTGACCAATGTTACGTTCTTCGTGACCAAGCTGACCGACCAACCCATCGGGTGAATGTATTCACCCAGGCACTGATAGATACTCAGAATGCACAAGCAACTATCTGAGGATATGTTGCCTCAACGGTATTCTGGGCTGCCCGATGATGATTAGAATAAACGGTTCAAAGCGAACATGGCCGAAGATGGAACTTTCTGAAATGAAGACTTCTGATTGGGCAAGAATACATCTAACGGACAGGAACGAATATGACAGATGCAAATGGTGGCCTCTGATTGGACAAGTCTTCTTGAATTGTAACACCAAGTGGATAGTGGAGATAATGACCAATGTTGCGTTCTTCGTGGTTAAACTGACCACCACCTCCATCGGATGAAAGTATTCACCCATGCACTGATAGATACTCAGAATGCGCAAACAACTATCTGAGGATATGTTGCCTCAACGGTATCCTGGCCTGCCCGACGATGATTAGAATAAACGGTTCAGATGGCACTTTCTGAAATGGAGACTTCTGATTGGACAAGAATACATCTAACGGACAGGAACGAATATGAAACATGCAAATGGTGGCCTCTGATTGGATAAGAATCTTCTTGAATTGTAAATATACCCAACGCGGCTCCCCCAGCGTGGGTATGATGTAACATTGGGGAAAATAAGCTATATGAAAAAAACTTCTTGTTGTTGTTGTTCTCTCATGTGTCATCCTTGTTGTTGTTGTTGTTCTCTCTCTGGTCTATATCATGGCGTTATGTTAGAGTGTTAAGGTGTAACGACGGGCGTTGACGGGCATCACTGCATTTCGATGAATTAGTGACAATTCCATGGAATATCAGAGCTTCTGAGCTATTTCACCAGAGCGTTGAAGCATTAAGAATGGTGTTGGTGGGCGTTGCTACAAGATGACACCTCACACGGTCCATTTGGACCGCGGATGGTCCATCTCTACACCAAATAACATCTTTCACTGCTAAAAAAATGCCCACTTTCGCTACAACTTGTACTAATGACGTCACCAATGACGTCACAGATGCTGTAAATATCCCTGAAATCGGGGTCTATACTCCGAGAGCTACAACATGACACATCCCATGACGCATTCGCAACGCGGATGGTCCATCTCTACACCAAATACCTTCCTGCACTGCCCCAAAAGGCTCACTTTCGCTAATACTTCTACTGATGACGTCATCGATGACGTCACAGATGACGGGAACATCCCTCAATTCGGAATGTACACCCCGAGAACTACAAAATGACACCTCCCAGGACGCATTCAGACCAAGGATGGTCCATCTCGACCCCAAATACCTTCCTTCACTGCCCCAAAATGGCCACTTTACTTACTACAACCACGCGCGCTGCGCCCGGAGAACCCGCGTTCGCGCGCGCGCGCTGCGTGCTGGGGCGGGCCAGGCCGGTGAAAAAGTCCCGGAGGTTGAACATTGGAACTCTTCTGGGTTTGGAGGATGAACATACGGACGTCTAAGGGGAAAAATTGGAACTCTTCTATGTTTGGAGGTAGTTTTTATTGAAAACCCGGAAGTGACGTCACAATCCACGTGACCTGCGTATATACTCCTGTAAAATAGAGCCGATTTTATTTCTTTGGAGGGGCAAGGTCAATAGGACTTGCGCTTTTTATGCTACTAAAATGTGAAGTAGATTACATCTTACATAGGCCTTAAGGCCGTGATATGCATATGAAGTATTCTGGGGCATGGTCAGTACTTCCCAATTTCCCCTTTGTCCACTACTCGCCGATTTTTTTGATTTTTTTTATTATTTATTTATTTATTTATTTATTTATTTCCTCGAGAGCTTTAAAATAAGACCTCACTCTACCCAATCGGGCCACTAGTGCTCCACCTAGACTCCAACATGTCCACCCCGTATGGATTTATACATACATTGGGCTAATATCCCAGTATATGAGTGTCTATGGGTGTATATGCATCTATTTACAAGCCTAGCCGGTACTTAAAAAAACATTTCATAGCTCATAGTAAAATCCATAAAAAAAAACTCCACCACCCAAAACACGCAAAAAAGATAGAAATGTGCGAATCAGGGAGATTACCTTTGCCTACAAGAGAAATTGGTCTAGTCTGAGTTGTCTCCCTTGCATCAAAGCGTCTAGATGGGGCTGTGGTTTGAAATGTGCGATTATCCGGGGAAGCCGGGGAAATTGACCTTGGGTAGCCATTTTTCTTAGCGTTTGTTACATAAAACAGGCCTGTACGGAATATTTCCACTCTTTTAAACCATCCACACCCAACAAAATTATATCAAACTAATTCATGCATTCAAATGTAAGTGATTCCTATACCGCGGAAGACCACATGAAGGTCCCCACCGATGACGTTCGATGAACGTTCGTGATTTTTCTTTGCTGGTGCAAACTGGACAATAAATGCTCGACACTGGGGTGGCACTGTATCATAGACTGGTCGCAATATATGTATATTGGTGTCCATGTGTTGAACTATTTGGTGTAAAATGTCTGTGGAGCGGACACAAAACTAGACATTTTTTTTCAGGCATATTTTCTCATCGCATGGGCGGAAACAACTGCCGAAACAAATATTACCTCAAAGGCAGCAAACCAGTTAGCAATGTAAGCCTGAACAATTATATTTTCAATGAATACAAGGTTGTGTTGAGAAATATATCTCAAAATATGATTAATTAATGATTTTCCATCATGACAAACGAACACCCGACCGGCTTCCAACAAATATGGCGGCGGGTATTCGAAATCGAAGTCAGAAAATTGCCAAACTTCAAAAATTCAGATCTCATCAACCAGAACGTCTTATGTGCTCACAGTTATTGACTATATCGTAAAATATGTATACTTGCTAACCTTAGTTGGGTTCGTGATGAAATAATTTAGAAATAAGTAATTCGAGCACTTTTTGTGACATAGCAAAACGAAGATGACAGCCGTTTCCCTTTTCGCTGCGATGGTTTACACGAAAAACCGGCTCAGTTATAAAAATCCATATCTCCGTAAATATGAAATGTCCAAACTTTTTACGTCAAGACAATATTCTCTTATATGTGTACTTCCTATTTCCCGCAGGAATTTATGCAATATAAATTCTTTCCGCAATAAACTTACAATTTACTGGTAATGGTAACGAAATTCTCCGTCTCAATTTGAGCTTCTTGTACGGCGGCGGAACGCCAAGATCAAAGAGCGCGTGCTGCAACGTAGCAGATCACGTGAGGGTCTAAATATAGATCGTTTGTTTACATATATCAGCTGATCGTGTCTGATATATAACAAACAATACCTTATAACAACAGTACTTTCCGTAATATCTGAATAGTTGATACTCGACCAAGAATTAATTATGACAGAAAAATTATCTTAGATAAGTTTTCGCCCTATTCATAGAAGTATTATTTCCGTCACATCAATTTCTGTCACAGTACTTTTTCAAAAATTTCACCAATTCGCTCCGGGCAAGCCCCTGTGCTGGTTCAATAATTTCAGTCCGTTATGCCGCCATCTTAAACCCACCACCACCACAGCTGCCATCTTAAACCCACCACCCACCCATCCACCACCACAGCCGCCATCTTAAACCCACCACCCACCCATCCACCACCACAGCCGCCATCTTAAACCCACCACCCACCCATCCACCACCACAGCCGCCATCTTAAACCCACCACCCACCCATCCACCACCACATACCACAGCCGCCATCTTAAACCCACCACCCACCCATCCACCACCACAGCCGCCATCTTAAACCCACCACCCACCCATCCACCACCACAGCCGCCATCTTAAACCCACCACCCACCCATCCACCACCACAGCCGCCATCTTAAACCCACCACCCACCCATCCACCACCACACATGACCCCATGTGACACAATACTCGCTTCTGATTGGCTGATTGGTCTTTCTGCCGGAACTATGCACTCATTGACCTTTTGTCACCCTCCCGTGACCTCCCTAATATGCAAATTTCTGAGGTCAAGTGACCTCCAAATACTCTTTGTATACTACTGGTCCGTGTGTACGTAAGTGGTATGAAAACCTGAAATCTCCGAGTATCGTGAGGAGGGTGTTATGAGCAAGGGAATTGTGGAAGTGTGGTGGAAGCGTGATTGGTTGTATATATTGTGAACTTTGACCTTGAGTATTTCACTTTGGCGTCATTAGGAGTATAGCGGTCAAGTGACTGTGATGTCGTCAGTCCGTGACTTCAGAGAGGGTACAGAGAACGAGCAGAAGCGCATGGGTGTTTTGGGGTGATAGATGGTCCAAATGTAGCGTGTAGAATAAGTGTGCTATCAATGATGTTACATCATTGTGCCCATGCGCAATCAAGGAATAATAGGGAAAGATGGTGCCTGAGCGTGTTTGGAAAAGATATTGGCCATACGTGAACCAAATAGGGTGTGCAGGGTGTCGTAATGAAGCTCTCGTGGGGAGGGGAGGGGACGTTCATTATTGTATTCGGGGGTGAGGCTCCATCCGTCGGCCATGTTTTGAAAAATCACCCTCATATTCAGCTACTGCGCCAATTATCATGAATTTCTTGTCACATGACTTGGCTTCTAGACTCATCATCCCTATGTATGGATCGTCTAAACCACCTCGTTGCAATTAGGCATTGTACCACGGCCACCAGTCAGATTTTTGGACACGATTCCCGCCCGCGCGCACACCACCGAAAGTGACATTATGAAATAGTAAAAGCACTATTTGTCGAACGTTATACTTCTGTTGAGCTATTGATAAAATGAGCTATCTGAAGGTTACATTCCCCTGTGCTAGTTGTGACCATTTGAAAAGTAGTTCGTCCATCTGCAAAACGTTAATTCAGACAGGAAAGCTTGACACCACTATTGAAACAAGGGACATTACATAGTGGATTGTGCACCCTGTGAACCGGTGAAAATAAGCGTAAGGAAGATATCCTAGATAATGCTTGTATGCAGATATGACGGAGCCGTGGCAACTTTTTCCATTAGTTTGGAAATTTGCCAAAATCCATTAACCCTTGGATGCTAGCCAGGTCTTAACATATAATCGCGTCCAACTTAACGCTTTACCATATCCATTCCAGGTCAAGGTAACATGGTAGACATTCTCAGAAACATTGTTCTTGTTTGTTGACGTCTCAGGTCTAGATATCGATTAATTATATCCATATTCATAATTCATATGCCGAATTAGTCCAATGCCGACGGGCGTATATTGCGGTTCTGTGGCACATAGACTTCTGAATATCGAGAGGAGAATATTCAGAATATCGGGAGGAGAACTTACGAAGCGAACTACTTCATCAACTCTACTTCCCATGACAGGAGAACGGACACCGAATTGTTTGAGGGTATCCCTCTCTGGACCGACATTAATTTACTTGACAATGTATGGTCTGGTGTTTTTCACTCCGCCATCTTCGAGTGAGTATAATTTGAATAATATCGCATACACTTCAGTCTTATCGCTATACTGCTATCTGCAGACATTTATTACGCAGGCCCGGCGGATTTGGGGGGGGGGGGGGCGTAGGGCGGGTTACTCCCCCCCAATAGTTTGCCTCAAGTACTCCCTTCTCCGGGTAATTCCCACTTTTTTTCTTTTTACGTCCCTTGTCCTTCAATTAATTCAATGCTGAGTTATGGCCATTCGAAACATTAAACTGTAAATCTGTGTTTGATACAATCACTCCTATACTGATGGTGCTTCTTCTGCAATGATCTGTCCTTTTCAAGAGTATAAAATCTAATTAAAATTAAATCCTATCTGCTCTCCCATTCGGAAATGTCGCTTGTAGGATCTAACCGGCTTGCAGTGACGTAAGTGTCAACCAATCTCGAGGAGTCTTTACAGTGTTTCGAAGGGAAACGGTGGGGGCTGTGTGGTTGGCTCAGCCGAACCAGACACCACGCTGTGGGGTATCTCCTGGTGTTGCCACGCTCCCGTCAGTTTGGCGCCATAATGCGGAAATATGGACTGGTCCTTGTCATGAACCTTGGGTTAAAGCGAAGACGATGACCCTATCCTCCCCGACTGCAAGTAATTAAAATACGGCTGTGATGTCATAAAACTATTAAATATTCATGATGTGGGCGCTCCGAACACCAAATTCAACTGAAATCAATAAGATACCATATAGCGACATATACGATTGGGGAGCATTGATAGGATATTAATTTATTAAGATTGCAAGAATGTAATACATCTATGATGCAAACACAGCATATTCTATATTATAGCCATCTACACTTCTGAATTATGAATGTGAATGGTGCTACTTCCTCAATAATCTTTCCATTACAAGAATTTATCAACATCCCTTTGCTCATACCAATTATGTCTGTTATGTCTACACAATGTGTACTCTATTATACATATATTATAAGAAGAGTTCGAAAAAAGACAACACACTTAGTGTTGGCATTTATATATTTCGACTTTATTGATGGCGTCATCATGAAGACCTCATTAACTTTCCCACTGTTACGGTAAATGATATAAATAAATTCCATCACGTGCAGCAATTTTCTCAATAAAATATTTCAGTTGGTTCATCTGTTGGCCAAAATCAACTACCGGTATCGTGAGTATTCATGCCTTTTGTGGGCGGAGGGTCATCAGCAAGTACTCCGAGTATCAATTCCTGGAACTAAAATAGATATTCCGTCATATGATTAAATCTTCAGATTAGTCAGCAATAGTTCAGACCCATCAACTGCAACATTAACAGTTGTCAGATCGTCAGCTAATGTCACAATTGTTACAATAGCAGGCGACTCTGTCACTCTGAATAAGCGAGCATGTTGGAAAAATGTCACACACTTTGACACCAGCATTCGCTGTTCTGAAGCAAAGAATGCCTATTACGGCTACTACCAAGTAAAGCTGGTTCAAATACTACCGTCAGATCCCATATCTAGTAGCCCATCGTCTGAGAATTTTCGAAACGAGATCTTGATCCGACTCCCAGGAATGATAGTGCACATATAAGAATGGTGGATTGATCGTCATGGATGGTTATCTTTTCTGCCATTAGGAATGATGCCCATGATGCTTCAAGAAAGATTGCCCAGCATATATGAATAATGGTCCACCTTCAGGAATGATTTACCGACAGACAAAAATATTAGTCCCCCTCATAAATGATGCCTCTACCCACCCAAGAATGGCATATATATGATAGGTTGTTCGACACTCAAGAATGATTGTCCGCCCCTAGAAATGATTTACTGGCATGCAAGAATAATATCAGTAGTATTTAAAGTGCAATTTGCCCTTATTCGTGAAGGGGAGAGGAACGTGAGGGGAGAATGTGATTTGTAAATGTGGGCTGTGAACTTTGAACTTGTGTTTTCCTTGATAATGGGGGTTGAGCTTTGACGTCATCAATAGTAAGAGAAATCGCAGCTCAAGTTGGGTGCGTGTGCGTTATGGGTTGTATGACCTTGAGTGTAAAGAGTGTATAGTCCGTGTACATCAAGCATCCCATGGAGGTCATCAGTGGCATCATCGGTAGCAGAGAGAGCACAGATAAGGGCGGATTAGGTACGCACATAATACACCCATATACACTAACCCATAGGGGCGACCATGATTATATTGAAGCCCCCGTTGGGTACAGTCTCAAGGCCGTCGTAGGTCCGGTAATTTGCACAGGCACTCGGAAAGTAGTAGAGAAAGAACATTTTTGGTTCCCACGAGAGCTTTTTGTGAAATGTGGCCCATATGTAGGTCAAATGTGTGTTTCTATGAAGCGTTCTCGTTTCGTAGACTGACATGATGTGGCCCATATGTGGGTCAAATGTGTGTTTCTATGAAGCGTTCTCGTTTCGTAGACTGACATGGCAATAGTATGACTTTGACCTAATTGTGCGGATGCACACTCGGGTAGATAAGTGGTATTTTCGGATAGGCATGTGAGTTTTCAGGCTTCTACTGAAGCTCTCATTATGCAAAATAGGAATGGGGTGGTTCATCGTGAATACGTTCGTGCGCACTCGGGGAGTAGTAGAGAAAAATTCTTTGAGGTAATGATCGAGATTTGATATTGAACGGGTATAAAACATGTTCCCTCTCTCCCCAAGTCATCATTTCACTGTCTATGTTCCTGAGACATGACGGCGATTCACCCATATTCGGCTCGCGATTTACAGCAATGAGCTGTAATTTGGCGTAAAACTCAGTACATCACGTGGGTTTGCTTATTGTTGCTTTCTGGCAGTGTGGGGAACTCCACGATCGCTCCCTTTTTAAGAGGGGTTTCCAAAATTTTCACCATTTGTCTGGCTTTGTAACAATGTGCTGCCGCTAATTATTCTTCAAAACTGCTGGCTATATTACACTCTATTAGTTGCCTGCTCTAACCTACACAAATTATGGCAGACGTAGAATTAGCCCGGACACATTCAGAACAAAAGGCCCGTGAACGAAGGGACAACGTCCAGATTTGGGCAAAAGATTTTGAACGGAGGACAGAAACCATCGCTGCTTGATTAGATAATGGCTTCGAAGCGGCACTCACTCTGAAGTTCCTGTCTTCCAACATTGTCGATTTCCCCTTCTGGAGCTTGCCAATCGGCCAAACACTGCTTCTAATACACGCCTTGCTGGACGTGTCAGGTTACGAATGCGGACAGTCATTTGGCGGGAACAACAACGACGACGTAAAGGATGGATAATGGCGGCGATTCGGACCCTCCTTCTTCGCTACAGGAAATACCACAGCAAACATCGGCGCCTCGAATCAGGATGGCATTTTCTACCAACGATGTTTTCCAGCTTTTACAACCGGCAGCAAATACTTCCAACATGGCGACGTTGCATGGCGTGAATAATGGAACAACAAATGGCGCGAACTCTGGACAAGACAGTGGTATACTGAACTTGTTGTCTCAACTTATCTCCCCGAATTCTTCTGGCGGAAAACCCCCCTTACGGCATGTCAGGGATTTTGTAACACTTGCCCCATTAGCTGCAGTCAACCAAAAATATGTTGATGTGTGCCCATTTGAACTTTAATTAAAGGATAATAAATTCCCATTCCCATTCCCATGATAAACCTAGCACAATTTATGGAGGGAGCCATAAAAATTCTCCAGGAAGTGATTAAAAAGATCTCTGCTCACAGGAAACCCTTATCGCTTATACGGTACCTATATTACTAAAGGGTGGCAACATTCGCTCAGCTCTTCGATTGTCTGTCCATTCTCAACTACGACCTAGAATTTCGCCGCCAACTGCACCAGAATGGATGTTCGTGCGATTTAGACAGCACTTTCTTAATACAGGCTATGCTAGGCTCAAATCTAGATCGCCAAGGTAATGATTTTCAGAAAAAAACACTAGTTTTCAACACCAGTGATCAAAAACTCAAACAGGCAATCCTTCTAAATATCACCCCTAGTCTGGCAAGCCCATATGTGCACAATTCA
This sequence comes from Hanleya hanleyi, assembly GCA_036873755.1. Taxonomy (NCBI): domain Eukaryota; kingdom Metazoa; phylum Mollusca; class Polyplacophora; order Lepidopleurida; family Hanleyidae; genus Hanleya; species Hanleya hanleyi. The sequence goes on along the minus strand of JAVTVY010044047.1, from coordinate 11,869 downwards.
ACGGCAGGAATGGCTGCACTATGGTAGTGCGCAACTATTCCCATGTGTGTGCTACTAAATGGTAAATTAACTTGGGCCTGTAACGTCATTGAGTGAGGTCGCCTTCATACGCGGTCAGTGTATACCTTGCTATCTAGCAATTCCACCACTGCATGTATCATCAAAAATGGTCAAACAGCGTCTGCAGCAGCCAGCTTAGAACTTCTCAATATGCTGAATGTTTTATCGCTAACCCGTGACTTTACTATACATGCCGGAAATGGAGCTATTCACAAGCACTATGTTTGAACAATTTGGTTTTGCTACACCTGACACAACTGTGGGTCAGAATTGTCACAGGGTGCTTCGGTCTATTGCGGGTTAGTAACATGACAGTGCCATCTGGCTCACTTGAACAATGTAAATGTATTGTGCGTGCTGACGTGCGTGTCGTCGACAGAGGGGTGGTTATGACACTCGGAACTTCAAAAAGTGAGCAGATTCAAGAACGTGTACATGAAATAGCATTGTCATTTCTACCAGGTAACCCCCTTTGTCCTGCTTCTGCTGTCCTCAAACTCCACTGACTGCTGACCCAGTTACAGACTGCTTCCTTGTTTTCGTATATATTATGGGTGGTCAGATTTTCAATTCCGTGGTTACCTCCAACGTTTGCTCTCATATATCGGTTTGTCAGCAGGTGACTACAGCACGCACTCTCTGAGACGTGGTGATACGATGTGGCTTGCCTGTGCTGGCGTGCCACTCCCTTTTGTACGTTCTATGGGTAATTGGAACAGTGACTGTCTTTCCGATACATTAAACCGGGCCATAACAGTACCATCCAACTTCTCGGTTCCCTATGCTACTCAAATTTTTCTATTTTTCTAATATGGAATGGGATTAACTCAAAAGAACTTCATTTAATGAACTAAACAGTGATATGTCGCAAGATATGTGCCCGATCGCGATGAAATTTTGCATACATTATCCCAGTAATCAAGCCGATACAGTATATCAAGGATTATCCTGTAGGTGCAGTTGTGCTCTAATGAGTATGCGCAAACTGGAACTCGGTCGGATTTTAAAATTACACAAACAGATTCAACCACATGTTTCAATGGCAAATGTTCATTTCGTCACACATTCAAGATGTCCACTGTGGGTCTCGACGGCCAGTAATCGTTAAAATCGCGTGTTAGCACCACAACAGTGTATCACATTCCGACAACGAGCTCGTATCGTGTTGATGAGGCGTGTGATCCGATTTTGCGGGATGGCTAACCACTCCTCCCTAAGCAGGCGTCTCACATCATCAAGATCTGACTCCATCCCAACTCGACGATAGACCGCTTGCTTCAACTGGGGTTGAGATCCGGAGAAGTTTGGAAGAGGTTATTTCCAGGCCTTACCCGATGTGGACGGGCATTGTCAATGACGGCGCCTGCGTAGGGCAAAACCTGTGGACGGAGAACTTCAGCAACGTAGCGATTGGCGTTCAAGTTTCCCTCAATAGGCACCAGATCGGTTTTGCCTGTGGTACTAATGCCTGGCCACACCATTACGCTGCCACTACCAAATGCTGTTACGCAGCACTCTGCATGCTCTTCACCATGCCCACGCCACACACGCCTCCAACTGTCAACATGGCGGAGACAGACACGCGTTTCGTCGCTGAAAGAGCATAGGCCCATTGCTGTCTGGTCCATCGAACACGATTTGTTGCCCACCGCAGACGCGCCCAATATTTGCGGGCAGTAATATGAGCTTTTAGGGTATGCGGCCGTCTTTTTCTGACCATCTCGGACATCACATTACCTGATGCAGGTCATGTGAAAACGCACGAATTTCTTGTGTGGTGTGTCATGTCCTGGATGCACAACCACACGAATAAATTTCAGGATTGGGCGATTGACATTTTGACATTTTCAAACTGCCATCATCAACACGATACTCGGAATGTGATACAGTGTCGTGGTGGTTACACGCGATTTTAACCATTACTGACCGTTGAGACACCCAGTGAACATGTTGAATGTATGATGAAATGAACATTTGCCAGTGAAAAATGAGGTTGAAAATGTTTGTGTAATTTTCAATATCCGACCGAGTTCCAGTTTTCGCATGCTTATTAGAGCACAACTGTATTTATAGGATAATCCTTGATACACCGTGTCGGTTTGATTACATGTATTTGACACAGTGATATGAACTCTGAAATGTGCGACACAGTTAACTTCTGAGGTAAAGATATCTAGTCATTTCTAGTCATTCAGTGCTTACGCGTCTACATGTATATAGTTCATGCTTGGCTTCATCAGTATGGTACTCTGCTTTAAATTTATGTGCTTGTGATCATGCTCTATGACATTGCTTTATATTAGATTACTGTTTACTATGCTCGTGCATATCTATGCCTAACGTGCCTTTAGCTTGTATTTGCCTATTATCGCTTTATGTTTGCTGAATTGTAGTAGTAGTAGTATGTAGTTTAGAAGATTGATTTTATTCATGTAATAAAACTTGTCAAGCCCGCTTGATGTGTTGTGTTTGGGGAAAAAACTTCGTAAGTTGTCGTGTGTGAAACACAGCATATCATGTGGGTCTGCTTAAAGCCCAAGTCCCAATTAAGCGAAGTTGTTTACGAAACTTTGCGATGTATTGGTCGCAATGTTTCGTAATAAATCGTTTTACAAAAGCCGGTTTTCCTGTCATTTGGGGCGAATAGATACGACATGTTTTACGAATAATTACGACTGTTTGCGATGCAGTTACAAAGAAATACGATACTTTTACGACAGTTAGCGATATTCGCATCCAAAGTTAGGCGAATCAGTTGCGAACATTTACGAAGTGCATACGGCTACTTGCCATTATTTCACGATGTCTTGCGAATACGTACGAAGGTTTTACGACGTTTTTACGACGCTGTTATGACAGTTTGGGTCAAATGTTTACGATTACTTCGTATACCATCGTTTCCTGTCGTAAGTTATCGTAACTATTAGTATTTATTTTTCACTTGACGATTATTAACGGAACTGTTAACAATAAGGCGATTAAATTCCGACTTAATTACGATGCATTACAACGTAGTTACGACGACTTACGATTATTTACGATAAAATTACGAATATTTGAGACTTAAGGCAAAATCGCATTGCTTGGCGAATTTTTTTAACATTTTGAAATTGGCGCGGCGATAAAACCGAGACGACGATTTTCTTACGAATTGAAGCGATGGATTACGAATCATGGCGAATGTCTTTACGAATACTCTCTAAAATAATTAGATTGAAAATTCAATCTATCAGATTGGAATTAGTGACCAATCTATTCGATTGAATATTTCATATATTAGATTGAAAATTTCAATCTATTCGATTGAATTTTCTGTCTACAACAGATTCATTTTATCGTTTCAATTCTATTAGATTGAATATTTTCAACCCAAGAAAAGATTGGTCACTAATTTCAATCTGATAGATTGAATTTCAATCTAATTATTTTAGAGAGTAGCTTGCGAGACTCTTACCAATACTTACGATCTTAAATCGTCGAGCTTCGTAAAGGAATTCGCCTAAGTGCACCCTTAAAACGCAAATGTTAGATTTAACATCTAGAGTGTTGGAGGAGGAAAAGCATTTAGAAAGTGTTGTTTTCACCACTTTTAAATGTTAAGTGCAACATTTTAAGCTGTCTCATCCAACACTTAAAGGTGGTGAAACAACACTTTCTAAATGCTTTCCCTCCTCCAACACTCTAGATGTTAAATATAACATTTGCGTTTTAAGAGTGACTTGGGCTTAAAGTTGCTTTCTGGAAGTGTGGAGGCGCTGCATGTGTTCGCTTCCCTTTTAAGCGTGGGTTTCCAACATTTTCACCACTTGCTGCCTGATAATTTGCCTGATTTAATATTCACCTGCCTCGTCAGGCTTTGTGGTAATGGACTGCCGTTAATTATTCTCCACAACGCATCATAATGTGATTACTATCAGTAAGAAATCATTTCGAACAATATTTGATTACCATTAACGTGATCGATAATAATAATAATTAATGAATTTATCAGTCAGGAATCATTTCGGACAATATTTGATTACCATCTACATGATCAATGATAATTGGTTATTAGAAATAGGCATTAATTTATCAATGTATGATAAAATAAATCATTACATGATTAGGGAATTTATATCCATAATGTTATACATGCTTAATAATTAAATCCATTCGGATAACATTCAATGTTTATAAAATCAAAGTACAAGAAAAGGTCATGGAGTACACTTGTTCTACATGAATCTGTCATCCATTGTACGTCTACCTTAGTATCAATTGTTCCTAGGCCTGGTGAATGACGACCACAGAAGTCCACTTAGTCGATACGGTCACATGGGCAATACTCGACTGAGGAGAGAATTCAATTGACTCAATTTAATCCATTATCTCAAGTAATTGATGACCATTTAAATTATCGTTTGATTTGATAAGACAATTACAATTTATTTGATACACAAATCAATCAATACATTGGATTCGGGGAAATAAATGAATTCAATACCAAGAATTCCCCCTGTCTAACGGAGACCGTTATGGTATCACAGATGGAGGGAGGGAGGGAATTTGGCTTAATGTCACACACTCATATGGTGACAGTCAGTTTGGTTGGTGGAGGAAGCCGGAGTACCCGGAGAGAACCAGCGCCCTTCGACAAGTAACTGACAAACTTTCACACATGGACCAGCTGGGCTCGAACCCGTGCCGGTTCAGCGGTGTGAGGCTAGCGGTCACCAGCGAAGCGCCTTAGACCACTCGGCCACCGAGGGCCCCTGTATCACAGATGGAAACTGTGTACGTGCCGATAATGATTTACAATAATGGCGGGAATGAAATGTGACACAGTTTGTCGGTTCAAAATAGCATCATCACGTATTACATATTTAATGCGAAAATGACAGTTTCACTCACATTTGACAGCCCACCAATTCCCCCTGCATTGTTGGGATCACCAGAATCTCATGTCACACCGCATTATCGACACAATAAGCTAATTTGTCGGACAATCAACGAGACGCCATGCTTCGAGACTGTTCTCTCTGGCGTAGTCCTACAGGTGGTTCTACGGACCACATTACAACGACAACACTGCTTTATCGGGAAATAGTTCCCTTTATCGGGCTGATACACGTTATATCATCCAATTTCAATTAAAATGAAATTATCAGAGCTGTATTACATCAAGAAAATATCCATTAGTTATCGAGGCACAGCAGAACAGAAGGGCACAGCGAAAATACAACAGAGAAAAATAGTGCCTGTACTGGCCTGATGAACCCAGACAACAGCTGATCGATAAAAATCAGCTGGTCAAGAGGACGCAACTCTTGACGGCATATTTACAAAAAAATAGGATCCACAATCGTGGACCACACGACATTCTTCCCTACTTAGTGCCATATCGACCTCGCATGGCACACCACATAAAATCAAAATAATATATATCTCACGCGACAATCTGGATTCCGGCATGACACAATTGCGGGACATCCCTGTCTCCTGATGCTGGAACTAGTCAGCAGGAGCAAACAATCATGCTACACCGGAACTCATCTTGCTTGTCAAAACCCTTCTAATAAGAACCCCTATCGATCTACAATATCTTTGCATTCCCTCTTCATTTAGATGACACCCATCATGGACGTATTTAGGGAAATTGATGGTGTCCTGAGAGACAATGTTCACCCACGGACATTCGGTCTGCAATCGCTGGGACATTAGCTTATTATATCGCTTAGCTCTATGGTTAAATGCTTCGACAGCAATTTGACCTGGTCGCGATATGCTAGTGCGCTGAATGACTGAAAGAAGAATAATATACTGGGGCTTCAAACTATAGCTATCCAGCATTGTGAGGAAAGCCAATGCCTTTTCCGCTACCACAGATGGAGAACTATTAATCTCACATAGGTCATTGGTTCCCATGTCAATAATCAACATATCAACACACCTGGACCTCATCCTAGACAGGTACCTTTGAGCTTGACCCAAAACTTTGTCAAAGGTCAGACCGGAGTATCCATCAATAAATAATGTACTACGACCACCATCAACTCTACAAATCTCTTCAGCAGAGCAACCTAGTGATTTCATTCTGCTAAACATTCCAAAATTATGAACATGTAGAGGCATCTTGTCTCAATACTAGTCTAACATAATAACAAGACAGAGGGAGGGGTGAAACCAACCGTCACCTCGAGTAGGACCAATATAACTTCAAGACAACACAGACCTTGGTAATCTGTGTACGTTTGGGTGCACTCCTTTATTGCGACGACATGATCGTCGGACTACATTTATATCATGACCAGCCCTTCTAGCCTCACCATCAAACAAGAGGCTTAGCCACTGGTCATCATTATCATCATCTGAACTTTCCCCTTTATCGGAGGACTCAACACCAGGCAAAATCTCATCTGGTTCAGGAGGGAGAAACCCTCTGGGATCAATCCCCAGCAGCCCCCTGTTTACCCATTTGCCCTCCCCTCCGAAGGAGGGTCGGACCATGCATAGTTCACCCACATCCTTTGTTTTCACAACAGTATACTGGCAGTCTTGGAAATGATTTTCCAACATATGCCTCCCTTTGAAAGCACACTGCTTCAGAAGCACCAGATCACCTATCTGCAATGGAAGTGTCCATGTGCGTGCATCGTGACGTTTCTTGTCACGAGCAAGTGACGATAATATCCCAGCCTTAGCCACAGAGTTAGCTCGCTGGAGCAACTCCGCTTGGGATTCAACAAAGTCCTCATTCCAGTCATTGTCAACATTGTCCAGTAATTTGTCAAGTGGAACTGAAGGTTCTCGACCGAACATCAGAGCGTACGGTGCGATACCGGTCACCCTGTGAGGTGTGGCATTATACACAAAAACAAGGTGTGGCAACAAGTCAGGCCAACATTTGCGATCTTTGGCATCAACAGACTTCATTAGGTTACACAACGTCTTGTTAAACCGCTCGGTCTGCACGTTCCCTGACGGATGATAAGGGGTAGTGTGGTTCTTTTTCACGCCATACAACTTGCACAACTCTTTGATCAGAGCACTTTCGAAATTCCTCCCCTGATCTGAATTGAGTTGATGAGGAATCCCATATCTACAGAACCAGCTCTCCCTCAAAACCTTGGCAACAACTTCAGCTGTTTGGTTATGACATGGCACAGCTTGCGCAAATTTGGTAAATACATCGGTGAGAACTAAGATATCTTCATAACCACCCTTTCCACGATCTATTTTGAGCAAATCCATGGCAACTAACTCAAGAGGTCTGAAGGCCAACAAGTGCCGCATCGGTGGTCTTAGCTTAGGCACAGGTGTCTTAGACACTGTACATTTCAAACACTGCTTGACATACTGTTTCACTTGAGAGCTCATGCCCGACCAGAAACAACGAGACTTCAACAAAGCCAATGTACGACAACCAACTTGGTGGCCCCAGTTGTCGTGCACACTTTGAATTACCACAAGCCGTAGCTTTTCTGCTGTCAACAACTGTCTCACCTTGCCAAGGACTGCATCTTCAACCTTGCGATACAATACTCCTCTATGCTCCTCAATTCTTGACCATTCCCTTAGCCACCCCATTAACACAGGAACTGTTGGGTTTGGGTGTTCTTGATCTGGCTCCCATCTCAGTTTCCACCGCTCCCATACCAACCCTAGCAACTGATCCTCTTGCTGAATAACAGCCAGTTCATCATGTGAATAGGAGGGCAAAATAGCAGATCTTACATCACTATCGTCTAGTTTTGGCGAGGTTGGCACATGAACAACAGCAGTTTACCTAACCTCAACTGGAATCTGTGCTCTCTCTACAACAACTTGAAATGTATCAGACACTTCATCTGCAGTCAAATTGGTAGGGCACCTGCTGAGTGCATCTGCACATCTGTTCGAACGTCCTGACCTGTACCTTATCTCGAGGTCAAATGGTGCCAATTGAGCAACCCATCGCTGTTCACAAGCGCCTAATTTTGCGATCTTCAAATGTGCCAGAGGATTGTGGTCAGTATACACGATACAATGCGAACCTAGAAGGTAGTCTCTAAATTTCTCAGTGACTGCCCATTTGAGTGCGAGCAGTTCTATTTTGAAACTGGAGTACGAGGATTTGTTGCATTCTGCACCCCTCAATCCCCGACTAGCAAACACTATACGGTGAAGATTGCCGTCATCATCATACTGTGACAAGCACGCCCCCAACCCTTGCAATGAGGCATCTACCTCAACGACAAAATCACGATCGAACTTGGGGTATGCCAAAACTGAAGCTACAATTAACTTTTGCTTCACAGCTTCCAGAGCACTGTTGGCTTCAACTGTCCACACCCAAGGCTTGGCAGAATGCTTCTCTACTTTTGTAGGAGCCGAGTGCTTCCCTACTTTTGTAGGAGCACTATGATCTGCCACAAAAGCATGCAATGGGGCTACTATCCGTGCGAAATTGGGAACAAATCGCCGGTAATATGATGCCAAACCTAAGAAGGATCTTAATTCAGTACTGTTGATGGGAATCGGCCAGTCCTTAATTCGTTCGACCTTTCCAGGGTCAACTGCCACACCTGCCTTACTGACAATATGTCCCAAATACAGTAGAGCAAGTTGGAAAAGCCTACATTTCCATCCGTTTAACTTCAGGCCATACTCAATCAAGCGCCCCATCACCCGTTCCAACCATTTGATGTGCTCCTCAAAGCTGCCCGAAAACACCAATATATCATCTAGATACGTACTAGGACTGTTCATCAGGCCCTGTGGCATGCGAAGAAATTCGAATAGCCCCCAAGGAACTCTGAACGCTGTCAATGGAATGGATTCCGGGTCCATTGTGACCTGGAAGTACCCATGCATGAGGTCCAAAGATGAAAATAGACTAGCCCCATGAAGATCCTCAAGCGTCTCCTCGATTCGTGGCAATGTAAACGAGTCTCTCTCAGTCTTGGCATTGAGCTGCCTGTAATCTAAACATATGCCTGTAATCTAAACGTTTCCGCACTAAGACAATACAGCTTGCATGTGGACTGGAAGATCTCCGAATAATGCCTTTGTCCAACAACTGCTGCAATTCACTTCGAACCTCCTCCATGACATTTGGAGCAATGCGCCGATAAGGCAGATTGACTGGCTTCGAATCCTTCAAGACTACAGTGGCCAAGGTCATAGGGTCCCTTCGAGAAAGTTGCATCCTTTCGCTTAAGCATACCAGCAGCCAATACTGCATGGTCATATGGGAGATCATCTAATGAAATCCCGAATGGCAGCTCATAAGTGGACCCATCCGGAAAGGTGAATAACTTATGGCCATTCACAGGAGTGTCTGAACACTCACTTGGTTCTGAGCTGGAATCTTCACTGGAGACACCCACAAAACCTTGTTCTACCAGGACTTCATTCCCCTCTACTCTCATACCTCCATCTTCACAACTCACTGAGATACACTGAGAGACATCTGTCTCAACAACCGTCGCCAATTTGGTGAAAGCTGAAATCTCAATTGGTTCTCGACCAGACTTACCAACCCAAACATCCAAGGAATTGTCAACTACGACCTCACAACCTTCCTCTACAAACAGGTAGACTCCTTACCTGACAAAATTTCCTGACCAGAAATTAATCCAAAAGAGCGAAATGTGGTTCCTGCAACTGAAATACACTTTCCCTTCAAATTCTCCATACTGACAGAAGGTTGACACCTAATAAGTTTCACTTCCCTAGCAGGGATCACAACTGATTGACACCTAGTCCACAAATCATGGGTCACACATTCTGAATGAACAAAATCTTCAACAGCAGGTTCCTGCGCCAATCGCAAGCACTGAAATTACAAGCGTCTAGTCCGTCATTCATCATCCAGCCGTCGTCCATTAGAGAATATCCGCGTCCATAATCCAAAGACCTATTCCATTTTTCACATAACAGTATTAGCACCAAATTCAAAAAGTCAATCATAGTATACATACACATAGGCTTGTTTCCTGCAAGAGAGAAGCGGTCAACAGTTTTCAATGATGCCGGCAAGACATCATGATGTTCCAAAAATATCAAATCCGTATCGCTGATCAGTATTCTTAATCCATAATATTCGTTATAGAGTCGTCATCTAAAAAAAAAGAGATGTATCTCAGTCACGCTTTGATTGTGACTGTTCATATGATTACCATGAGGATCTTGAAGTACATGGGTTCATACGGCCCCTAGCCGCGGGTTAAGTGGAATTAGACACAAGTTACGAAACGTAGCGCCATAGATCTTGCACGCTACGTTCGTATTTTGCTATCAGCATGCGATATGTATCGCCAAATTTGAGAAACTTTGAGTGGAGGCGCTTGGTGGAATAGCCCTGTTTTATAAGTTTCTGCAACAATGTTTTGTGACGTTGATTAAAATCATCACATTTAACACAGGATCTAGCAAATGTTACTAAGCGAGATATGTATACGCCATATGCGGTCCCACTGGAATATTACTATCCAGAAAGGGATAGTTTACGATGTCGAAATTGTAATCATCTCTTTTGTCATAAAGTCGACGAGAGAGAATGCCCGCTTCATTTTTATAGAAATAGAGATCTAAATAAGATGTGCCTGTAGGGCTATCTGTAGTTTCCTTCAAATCCAGTGAAGCTGGATATATATCCTTCACTGCGTCATTTATATAGCGATTATCCACAGCGAGAAGATCGTCTATATAGCGTTTGGTGAATGAGAAGGAACGGGCTTTGAATGGATCGGTTTTGAAAGCGCCTGCATATAGTCATATTCATAAGAGAACAGATACAGGTCAGCCAACAGGGGTGTACAATTAGTACCCATTGGAATACCTATATGCTGCTGATATATTGTGTTGCCAAATTTCACATAGATATTTTTAATGAGAAATTCAAGCAACTCTATAAACAAAGAAATATCCCATGAATGATATCTCTTGTATGTAGTCGAGCTAAAGAATGCTTTATGGCTTCCGATATTAATATATCTACGATCAGTTTTCTTGAACACAGATACTATTAATGAACTTAGACGGTCAATAAGGTCCTGATGAGGGATTGTAGTATAGAGAGTCGAGAAATCCCAAGTGGATACATGTCTGTACGGTATGTGACCTTTAGCATCAAGTTCTTCCGTAAGACATTTTGAGATTTTCAATATCCACATACATTCAACGCCAGAGTTTTTAGAAATAGTGGCGCAATACCTTTCCCACAATGCTTTTACCTTCTGAAGGGCCCTCGTCAATAGGTTGAAAGAAGCTTGGTGGTGCAGCTTCTAGAACCAGCTATGAATCTAGCTTTGTATGGTGATTTATGCATTTTTGAAGTCCAGTATATTTTTAGTATGTCGTTATGATTGTTTGGAAGACAAATACCTTTTTCCCTGAGAAACTTTTTGTGATTGTTAAATAAATCGTCCAGAGTAAATGCAGTTTGGGAGTAAGTAGACGTATTTGATGATGATATGTCTACACTCAATTCTTTAACCAGCACATGCTAATAGTAATATTTACATATGATTATTATATTATTCGGAGCTTTATCTGCTGGGACTATGACGAATTTACTCTGGAGATTTGCTAGAACTTCTTGCGAATTGAGTTTCAGAACTTGTTTGGTTAAAAGAGTACTTCTGTCAATATGGCGGATTGTTTCAACGACCTTGCTCTTGGTGAGGTCCAGCCAATCAGCGAGTAATGTAGGTTCAACTTTTTCTCGCTTAGACCAATCAATAACGTACTGTTCCAATGCAGACAGGACTATCTTCTGGTCGGCCTTCAGATTTATTCTTCTTGGTTCTCTATATTTAGGTCCTTTCATCAGCAGTAATTTCAGATC
>JAVTVY010044046.1:0-20315 GCA_036873755.1 Hanleya hanleyi | reverse complement strand
AGATCATCCAGTGAGTGAGATGTATCGACACCATTGGTCCATGATCCGACACTGCTTCCACCGTCATCGCCCTATATTGGACTTGTACAATTTCCGACTGACCGACCTCGCCCGTCTACGCAGCTACGTGGAAGCCATCTTCAATGACCAACCTACGTCCTTCACATTAAATGTAGCATTTGGGTACATCTTATGCCATAAGATGACGGGTGAATTGCGCTATTTCTATTCCAGTGTCATCAACCCAGTGTACGACCATCCTTTCACAATCACCAATCGGGCGTCGCTAGAGACGATGCTGGCCCAACTGGACACTGTGGATCCCTTGGAATGGGCCTATGAACAGCGTCCCAACACCAAGTGGATAGTGGAGAGGGTCACCAATGTTACGTTCTTCGTGGTTAAACTGACCCACCACCCCCATCGGATGAAAGTATTCGCCCATGCACTGATAGATACTCAGAATGCGCAAACAACTTTCTGAGGATATGTTTCCTCAACGGTATCCTGGCCTGCCCGGTGACGATTAGAACAAACGGTTCAGAGCGAACATGGCCGAAGATGGAACTTTCTGAAATGGCGACTTCTGATTGGACAAGAGTAGCCGAGAATACATCTAACGGACAAGAACGAATATGACAGATGCCGCACCAAATGGCAGCCTCTGATTGGACAAGAAGCTATTGGTATTGTAAACATACCCAACGCGGCTCCCCCAGCTTGGGTATGATGTACTGGAGGGGATAATAAAATGATTGACCTGTCATTCTTGTTGTTGTTGTTCTCTCACCGGTCTACATCGTGCGACATTGTACAGAGTACATGTTCATTGAGAGCGAGAGAGAGAGAGAATTAAGGACAGAGAATTAAGGTTTAACGTCGCATTCCGCAATATTTCAGCTATATAGCGATGGGACAAAGAGTATGTACATGGATTTAAACAGAGTATGTATACAAGAACGTGAACAGAGTACATGTAGAATGACATGCACAGAGTACATTTACATGGACAAGGAACATGTACATGAACAGATTACATATACAGGCAAATAGTACATGTACAGGCACATAGAACATGTGCATGGATATGTACAGAATACATGGACATGCGCAGGGTACATGTACATTAAATACAGCGAAGATATTGTCTAATACAGGACAGATATGGTATAATACAGGACAGATATGGTATAATACAGCACAGATTCGGTATAATACTGGAGAGATATGGTATAATACTGCACAGATATGGTATAATACAGCACATATATGGTGTAATACAGCACAGATTTGGTATAATACAGGACAGATATGGTATAATAGAGGGCAAATATTGTATAATACAGAACATATATTGTATAATACAGGACATATATGGTACAATACAGGAGAGATATGGTATAATACAGCACAGATTTGGTATAATACAGGAGAGATATGGTATAATACAGCACATTCAGGAGAGATGATATAACACAGGACAAATATGATACAATACAGGACAGATATGGTATAATACAAAAGGTGTATATACAAAAAACTCATGTGTCAGGAGTAGGATTCGAACCCACGCCCTGCGTTGCGCAGACCAGCACTTAGGACTGGCGCCTTAGACCACTCGGCCACCCTGACTTTACAGTTATAGTTCACAGTATCAAGTCATATGTAGTATTCATGCACGATGCGACCACCAAGTGTGTAGCTGCGTCTAAATGCAGAGAACTACAAGATGACACCCCACACGCTGCATTCGGACCAAGGATGGTCCATGTCTACACCAAATACCTCCCTTCACTTCCCAAAATGCCCGCTTTCGCTACTACTCCTACTGATGACGTCACCAATGACGTCACAGATGCTGCGAACATCCCTCAAATCGAGATGTACACTCCGAGAGCTACAATATGACACCTCCCACGACGCATTCGGACCAAGGATGGTCCATCTCTACACCAAATACCATCCTTCACTGCCCCAAAATGCCCCACTTTCGCTACTACTCGTACTGATGACGTCACCAATGACGTCACAGATGACGTGGGCAGCCCCCAAATCGGGGTCTACACCCCGAGAGCTACAAAATGACACCTCCCGCGACGCATTCGGACCAAGGATGGTCCCTCTCTACCCCAAATATCATCCTTCAGTGCCCTAAAATGCCCACTTTCGCTACTACTCGTACTGATGACGTCACCGATGACGTCACAGGTGACGTGGGCAGCCCTTAAATCGGGATGTGCCCCCGAGAGCTACAAGATGACACCTTCCAGGACGCATTCGGACCAAGGATGGTCCATCTCGACCCCAAATACCTTCCTGTACTGCCCCAAAATGGCCACTTTACTTACTACAACCAACTGCGCATGCGCAGATTGACGCGACTTGCACTTAAAACACACACCATTCTGACTCTAACCCACACAAGCTTCACTTTGACACCTTCCACGACCCATTCGGACCCATAGCGTTCCATCTCTACCCCAAACACACACCCACATACCCCCCAAAATGCCTGCTTTCTATACTACGGCCAGACTGCGCATGCGCAGACTATTGAAAACGGACGAACCATTAGTCCAGTCGGATGCTCTTCCACGAGAGCTTCAAAATAAGACCTCATACGACATCATAGGATCATTAGGGGCTTACCTAGACCCCAAAACGTCCACCCCGTATGGGCCTATACTCCCATAGCCATGCAGTATAGGCCTATGGGCCTACCCAGGCCTCGGTGAACTTTTTCCAAAAATTTCACCGTTTCGCTCCGGGACCCTTCCCATCGTGTTCTAAATGACGAGACGTGAAAAACAAATCCAAACAGCCCATATCACAACGAATGTGTGTGAATTTCCCAGGTTGAACCTATACCACCATATAGCCAGCATGGGACTATATGGGCTATATGGTACTTTTCCAAAAATTTCACCGTTGCGCTCCGAGACCCTTCCCATCGTGTTCTAAATGACTAGACGTGAAAAGCAAACCCAAGCAACCCATATCACAATGAACATGTGTGAATTTCCCAGGTTGAACCTATACCCCCATATAGCCAGCCTGTAGGCCTATATGGGGATATACCCATACAGGCATTTCCCCGTATATTGTATAATACAGACCCCTATTGTAGGTGTAAAGTCCGTGTTCCGCTTTTTATATTTTCGGGAAAAAATCCTAATTTTACATGCAACCACCCCATTGACTGGATATGCAGGCCCTAATAAGCCCGGGGACCGATATTAGCCCTTTTGGCTAGAGTTGATAGGTGTTTTCCCCTATTTTAGGGGTAAAGTCCGTATTCCGCTTTTTATATTTTCGGGAAAAAATCCTAATTTTACATACACCCACCCCATTGACTTGATAGGCAGGTCCCAATAAGCGCGGGGACCGATATTAGCCCTTTTGGCTAGGGTTGATAGGTGTTTTCCCCTATTTTGGGGGTAAAGTCCGTGTTCCGCTTTTTATAGTTTCGGGAAAAAATCCTAATTTACATGCACCCACCCATGACTGGATGCCCCTTCACGAATGCTTCACTTTGATACCTCACTCGACCCAATCGGACTATGCAGCGTATTTGAAGTCTGGGGACTACCTTTTCTCCGCGGAAGCTTTTTTCCCGCGACCGCATCACCGCCAGACCGCATCACCGCGGAAGAATACATGCCCAGGGGCCCTTTGCTGGAACTATAGTCACCCAGAGTTACCTCCCCCTAGATTGGAACTCTTCTGTGCTGGAGGTAGTTTTTGGTCTCTTGAGCTGGTGGCGCCCCCTGGCGGAACTCCCCGTCCCCAAGAGTTATCTACCCCGGCAAAAGTTGACTTTTAATCCACTTACTATACTACTTATGATGGAAATGCTCTGACAACTCGTATATTGGTTACTGGTGAGCTGTTTCGCTGTGACAACTCGTACACTGGGGATTGGTGAGCTGTATCGTCGTCAGATGAAAATGACGGCATTTAACACAAAAGACTAGTCTGTAAGGCCCGATGTCGACCAAGCATCAACTTCCCACAAATATCAACATATATATATATTTGGAGGAATAAATTCCTCCAAAAACATAGGCTCCATTGTCTTCATGCTGTGATGATGTCACCAGAACTATCAGATTTTACAATAATGAACGTAATAACACGGTACTTCAAGATATTTAAGGAACACAATCATTCAATGATAACAGAAAGAACAGCAACTGACCGTTAAAATGCACATAAAATGCTAGTTAATGGCTTCCAAAGAATGACATCTCAGTCTATACAGCATTCAGGCAGAATCGCATGTCCATGGAAATACAATGTTCAGCCTTCTCGTCACCAATATCACAACATAGACCTGATTATGAACTAACAGTATCAACATTAGAACAGTATTATATCAAAAGGATGTCTCCCACATCTGTAATCATATCATGCAATGTTACACTAACTCGATAAAATCCAGTACAGACAGGGTTTGGGCATTCTAAGTATGACATTGTGTGTTGTAGGTTTCGAAGGTCCGTCCGGTTCAGCTGCTATCAACCCAAATAGACGTGTGTCATAAACCTAATATATATGTGAGGGAGGAATGACATATACATTTACTACAGTGGTATCAAAATAATCCTGCACATCGATGACGGGTAACCAAATATTCCCCCCACATGGATTGAAAATGACAGCAGAGACAATGATTTCATTAATTTCCTGTTGGGTGACACCGTGACCTTGACCTTTGACCTGTTTGACAATTTCAGTCCCTGACATATCGTCTCTCACTGCTGTATCCTCTAAGTAAAATAATTTGAATTTCGATGATTTCCAGATGTTGGACCAAAGTGACCTTGACCTTTGACCTCATTATTGCCTTAGGATACATCGTCGTCCTCCCATATATCCACCCGCAAAAAAGATAATTTGAATTTCAATAATTGTTATGCAATGACCTTGTTCGTTGATATACTGACCTCAATTTTGATAGGCGACATCAACGTGACCTCAAAATTATCCCGGAGCAGTTTGAATGGAATCAGTCAAGTTAAGGAAATATAAAACAAAGGTTGAGAAGATAAGAACGAAAATGTGTATTCTATTTGACTTCGCCGGTTATAGCTGATGTAGTCCAAAACCTGTGTTAATTCAATTATGATGCTCATGTTGTCTAATCCACTATGGTTATTAATACTATAAATAGTAATTATATGTACATACCATGAACTAACGCCAAATGGGCTAATTGATGAAGAATGTCATCGGCATAGATTTTTGTTGAATCAAGGTACGTACTTGATACATCGATCGCAGTACGGCCCAATTAAGAGCTCCATTCCATGAAAATCCCCTATTGCCCAATGAAGGTTATTTTCGTCAGTTTCATTCAGCAGGGAGACTCATTTGTGTCGAGTCGGGTTCTCCTCCTTCGAATATAAGTACTAACGCTTTATTTTTATTTGTACCACCATTCAATCATATTCGCGTATATTCTCAGTTCCACTAAATGTAGCACGAGTGGACCATTTGCTTGTCGCTGGCCGAGTTTTTGTGTAGCTGTCATCCTGTAAAACTGAGTCATTTTGACTCATTGTCACCCCCGGTTGATTGCATGATCCCTTCAAATTGGTACCTCGTTCACTCAGGAATAACCCCTCGTGTGAAAGATAATTGCAATATTAGACGGTAGTGTTATACATGAAAGACGGCGTTCCCGTCTTAAAGGTCAACCCAAACGGAATTTTTTTTGGTCTAAAAATCCTTAAAAATCATAGTTCATACTTCACTTTGTATGAAAAAAATATTGAAAAAATTCTAATCTGATCAGAAACACACGTAATATGGGAGCAAAGTGGGCTTTTTCACACTTTCACAGCCGGTTGATGACGTCACGCAGGGAAGTTGCCTGAGAAAAAACAGCGGATAACATGGAAAGCGAGTGCAGTCAGAGCTCCGGTTCAGATGTCGATTCGAGCGATACCAGCTGCTTAGATGGAAATATTTTTCGCCAAGAAGATGAAATAGACATAGAGGATGATGACGGGCAAATTAACAGTTGTTTGCAGACCAACGGCGGAATTCAGCCCTATCAATTTGAGCCGTACGGCTCCGATTCTGACAGTGACAACCACTCTGACAACGTGGAACTCGACGACGACAGGATTCAGAGAGGTCGTTTGTTGAATAGTGATTGGTATGCAACTTGACTGGAAACCTTATTATCGTCATCTATAAGAGCAAATGTCCATTTCAAACTGTATTGAATGTAGAACGATTCTGTGATGTAAAGAACGAGCACATCTGTGTTGTTATTGTTGTTACTGACCGAGGCAGCCTTTTCGAGGGGATAAACTCCGGGATTCGGCAGTATGGACAGTAAACTGTTGATAACTCTACTGATATACGTCCGATTTGAATTTTGTTTGTTTTCCCATAATCCCCATGAAATACCAATTTCAGAATTATATAGTTTGATAAAAAATACTTTGGACATTCATGGCGAAAAGTAAGCCATGGTGAGTGGATCGGCATTCACACTTGCTCAATTTTCGACAAATTACCTCAATTAAATTGAAATCGAATGATATTCCCACAATCTCAAATGTCAAGGGATTATGAAAGTATTATTATCACTTCTGTATTTACAGCCATTCACTCCAATTGGTGTTTTTTATTTATTTACTTATCAAGCGTATATATATTTATGAAAGATCATTTTAGTATTATTAAATAGTATATATGAAATAGAGACTCATCCAGTCTAACTGTAGGTGCTCAAGCAACAAATGCCACGCGAGAGCGAGCAGGGCATGTACAGCCGTCTCCCTGCCCGAGGCCACGCTTGCAGGCTAGGTTCGTTCAGCCGATGTCCGTGATAGATTCTCCTTGTCCGATTTCTTTGCCGTCACATTCTGATTGTTCTTAGGTTTGATAGTTGGAATAGCTGTTCTCTTTAGTTTTGGTTTGTACCCGAATTCAACTGCTACGCTGTAGATGTCATCGAATGATGTCTAATTTCTGTCAA
Source organism: Hanleya hanleyi (assembly GCA_036873755.1). Classification (NCBI taxonomy): domain Eukaryota; kingdom Metazoa; phylum Mollusca; class Polyplacophora; order Lepidopleurida; family Hanleyidae; genus Hanleya; species Hanleya hanleyi. The sequence continues at coordinate 13,321 of JAVTVY010044046.1, read as the reverse complement.
AATGTGCCGAGCAAATTATACGAGTACTGGCTCAGGCCCTCTTTCCACACTCTCGTGTTGCGTACAAATTTCGTCCAATTTGCAGCGATTTTCTCGTCTTTAGGCCACAAATGAATACCAACACCGTCATCTGTAGTAAAACTGCAACCTCCCACTACACAACGTCGCGGCATATTTAACAAATGATGTCCCGATACTCCGAAAATCTCCAGAAATAAGCAGCTACTTACGACTGTGGTATACGGCTTTAACATAGAGAATACAAGACGGCTTCCCTCCGTGACGTCACAGCTGGAATTGACAGGAGAGCGATTTTCACCTTTCAAACGGCAATATCTCGCCAACCAGACTGCACAAAATTATGAAAAAAATATCATTATTTTCAGAATCGAAAGGACTATTTTTTTATATTTTTGACCTCAGAGCGTTTGGGTTGACCTTTAAGTGACAGGTGAGGATGTGAGAACGCGAGAATGCGAGAACGTGAGAAATGAGCGTTTTATTAGCATTCCCGCATTCTCGATCCCTGGGAGAATGCGAAGGCGAGAATTCGAAGGCCTGAACGCAAGATTGATCTCGCATTCTCATCCTCGCCTTCTCGCGTTATTTGATTCTCGTGTTATGAACCTATAGGACGAAACCGCGAGTGGCCGCTATCGTCTGCCATGATTATATAGGATAATGGCTATCCCTACTACGATTTCCGTTTTCAGGCTCTATTTCTTCAACACAATCTCGTAAACGTTGGGGCATATTGGCACTCTATTTGAACGATGGTAGTGGGATCTGATGGAGGAACACCACCCGGACCTGCCTGGAAGTCAAACCGTTGTAGCAAAGCGCTAATTAAGAGGAAAGCCGCGCACCTGTAGAGAGAATATTCGAGACATCCCCTTGTTCCCAAACCGAATGGTATCAAGCTGAAACAGAAAAACCCTTAGATTATTCTGAATGCAGTAGAATCCATAAGGGGGGGGGGGAGATTGCTCACGGGGAGTTTGGAAAACTTTCCAATTGTAGCAGTCTATGTGACTTCGTCTTGCCTAGATCGACGTGCAGCCCAACATGATAATTAATAAAAAATACTGTATTGTTGGGTCTTCCCGTAGCTACCGTCCAATCCATTTAGTTGATGGAAGCCGGCGCCAACAGGCAAAACTCGGTGATATAAACACCACATTATCCCCAGAATCTAACCTTTATTACAATAGCAGATTAAAGACTACACTTGTAAGTTCTGTTATAAATGATATTTGCTGTTCAGCTTTCTGTCACCTTTTCCCGGCGAGTCAAAGCAATTTCAACAAGACTGCCATATATGCAAGCATTCTGCCTGTAAATGGGTCATTTGCCTGATGGGTCGTTTTTAAAAAGCATTCAATACAGACTGACAGCAATGCTCTCAATCGTGGAGAATATAGTACTATTCTACCTGGACTGATAAACGCAGCAATGCCAGAAAGATTTCGAAAATGCATGACAACGTTATGCTCATTGAAATTGAATATTTGTGACTTGCAACTTATTCAAATATGCGTAAACAGTTCCAAATGCTTGAAAAATGTAACTAAATATCTCTAGTCTGGAATTATTTCAGAGCCAAGCGGAGGTTGATATTTTATTTTGCTGGCAACCGCCATGTTGGCATCACCGGCAATACTAAAGCTGACACAAAGACAAGGGCATTACTAGACGATAGACTTATTTTCTTCTCTGTTTGCTGGTTGGTGGTAGTAGTGATTCAGACTGATCGAGGAATCGTTCTGGTTGAAACGTCCAGGGGTCATCCCGCAGTTCTTTGTCATGGTGGATTTGCCAGACGTTCGTCATTATCTATAGTATTGTCTCACTCTGTCAATGCAACAGCTGTGCCACCAAACATTTCCTGTAACAATGGCAAACAGAGAGCTACTACCTGACTGTATGATTGTTGTGTTCAATAGCCACAATCTCGTGAAGTAAAACTACTTCTCAACCGTCGGAATACAGGCATCACCGCAATCGGCGCCATACGTCAATATAAAATGAGAAACAATAAAAAAAGACATAGAATGTTTTTTCCATAGCAGAACATAATATAGATATGTCGGCAATTTGTAGCATATTTCTGTAACGGTGCAATGAAATCGATGAATACCCCATCTAACTGTTCATTTTTCCAGAAGCACCAAATTTCTTTAAATAAGGGTTCTGAATATGTTAGATGTTCCGGAGCGGTTTTACCACGGATCGATATCCATGTCTTATTTTAATCAGATTAAATACTTGAAGACTCATTGAAGAAAGCAATACAATTTCGGTTTCCCCCGAAGGCTAATTAAGAAGTACAGCACAACTAAGATCTGCAGAATTGGAATCGACTTCTGGCAGGGTGGTAATACTTTTAAACATTGATTTTGTTTTATTTGATCCTGAAATTGCATTGTGCCATTTGATTGTGGCTCGAAATAAGCATATAGAGTCATATACTCGAGTCTATACCCTCAATCATATCTTGATAATGTAGAAATAAAACTTGGGGGTAATTCTCCAAGATAACATGAACATGGATGAACATATCAATTCTATCTGCTCGAGAAATCCCAAAATAAACTCAATGTTATGTCTGGAACAAAAACCATTCTTGAAAGAAAATGTTTGGATTGCTTATACAAGAGTACTGTCCGCCTCTTCTTGATTATAGTGATATTGTGTTTGACGGCTGCACATTGCCCGATTCTGTGTTTTTAGAAAAAAAAATACAAAGACTGGCTGCATTTATAAGTACTGATGCCGTGCAAAAAGGTGTTCGTATCAAAAATTGTTAAATGAATTAGGCTGGGAAACACTTGCTCGTCGTAGAAAGAAGCATCGTCTTATTTTATTCTAGAAAATGTTAAATCTGAGGCACCTGCATATCTTCAACGTTTATGTCCGAAGAAAGTATCTTTAGATATTCAAATCAAGTATTCTTACCAGTATAGAACATTTCAGAGTCGTTTTCAAAATTTTAAAATTCGTTCTTCCCACAGACTTCTAAAGATTGGAATTCTATCTTATGCTTCCGTCCGAAATGCAACCTTATTATCTATGCTTAAGGCCAAAGTCTCTATACTAACCAAACTTCATGCCTTTCGAAAATATACAATTCCCTTTGCGGGTACCTGTCCCACTGTGTAGGACGGGGCTAGTTTTAGTTCATTAAATGGTCATCTGTTTAAGTATAACATCTCCCCAATCTCTATCTGCCCTTATTGTAATCACAACGAAGAAGACCCTTATCATTTCCTCTTGAGTTGCCCTATGTTCGCCGCTCTGAGAAAGCCAACAATGCTCACCTCGATTACAAACTTGATCTGCCCCGGTGTACACCACTCTCTTCTAATTCATGACTGTCCAATTTACCTGTCAAATTTATTATTATGTGGTTCCTCTGACTTTGATGATGAAACAAATATGTCTGTTTTTTTAATAGTCCAATGGTTCATTTAGGCATCCAAATGGTTTCATGCTCATGAACATTTTCAATCGGTGACAGATGAAGCTGATCAGATCAGGACTTTACCAGTTGTGTAAATACAATTTATTCGACCCATTATAAAAAGGTAGCATCCTATGAAGTAACGAAATATTCAGTTCTACAAAAGTATTATTTATAATATATAAAATCCCACCACCCGCCTCTTAAAAAACATATTTTGTCATTTTGTTCTGTGTATGTAGATCAGTATATTGTCTGTTTTTAGTGTCTTTTTTTTTACAATTTATCGTGTTTTTCTCTGTATGTAAATGCTTATATGTATATTATCTGAGGAGAGTGCCCCGTGTCTTTGTGGCTGTGCATAATCCTCATAAAACTAAATAAAGCATTACATTACATTACAAGACGTCGAAAATATAGCTGTGGTAAATTTAATGTGGCAGTACAGGGGAGACTGGTTAAATTTTCATTGTCTACCATTTCTAGCCATGGCAAATATTTGTCTGCAAAGGTGTTTGTCTAATATTCCCAAATAATAACTACATGTATATCAAATCACTCATCGCAAGCAAACAGAGGTTGGTCATAAACATGAGAATGGGTTTGTCCAACTCTTGATGTTCTCCAACTTTCTTGGCCAGCAAGTTGACAGCATAGTCGAGTTCACCAGCATTTGTTTCTCTTGACTCTCTTCAAAAGTCTTGAAGCAAAAGCTCCAGCGGACAGAATTGGTGAGATGTGCAAGACGTGGAAAAACTTGACGTCTGGCGACTAAAAATCTCCGTAGGAAAGCCTCCATCAGCACCTTACTTTCAGATTAGAATACGGAGGATTCTAAGGCGTAGTCTTGATATCCTAGCCGTGCTCCACGTAGCTGGATGTATTGCACTGTTAAGGACCTTCACTATGCGATGTGGAGTGCCCGAGCGACGAAAATGAAGTGTTAGCACTACTTGTCGCTCGAATGGGACCGGGTGACCGGTATCGTCTTTTTTATATCCCCGTCTTCAGACCGGTAGATGGAGGATGTTGTTAAAGCTTTGGGTGACTTGTTCTCCGTAAATGCCTTTCACCGGACAGTAATCTGATTAAAACTCAGACTTAATAAACGCTCCTCTATCGATAATTAAGATCTGGGACAGTCCCTATAACAAATCCGTCAGATGAACGCCGAATCAAATAGTTTCCGGGTCAAATAGTCGGCCAATGAGACGCCTCGTAGTATAGCGTGTCGGGTTGTCTTCCAATATTAACGTTTTCGTTGCGATTACAAGCGTCTAGTCCGTCGCTCATAATCCAGCCGTTATTATTACGAAACAAAATAACCGTATACCTACATATCCAGCAGTGCAAGAAATATCCCTTGATCTTTTCACCTGGTCTGTCATTGAAGAGAGCAACGGGGAGCATATAATAATCTCCGGTGATTGCTCATGGACTGGAGAGCAAGAACTTCGTCAGCCGCCTGGGTTGGATTTTCTGTGCCTCGTCCGTACACTCGGCAACATCTGGTATGGCAATGATTTCCCGTAGCCGGTAGGAAGAACGGCTATGCAGTGTCTTTTACGTATCATGCAAGAAAGCCTCTGCAGTAATTGCTCCTGCTTTAATGCGGGCACGTCAAATTTATGGCACACCATAATTTTCGATCTCGCCCTTGAACTTCGCCGCCACTGACTATAGGCACTTGTTCGCCTGTTGAAGTTGGACTGTGATTGGTCGCCATCTGACATGCGCGACAGATTTAAGATAGGGACTGTCAGGCGACATGTCCGATAGAAGAGCGGTTATTAAGTCTGAGTTTTAATCAGATTGACCGGACAGACGCTTAGTAGGGGAACTTTGTCTCCGACGACGTGCGCATCGACCACATCCATACAGACCGTACAAGTCTCCTGTCATGTCTATCGTGCTTTAGCCATCGACTTGGTCGTGAAGCCCGCCTCGGTAGGTCCGGTGTACAACGTTGGTCACAGCCGCTGTAATACGGTTCTAAACTCTATACTCGCGTTGACATTCAACAGTTGGAACGTTTGATTGTGTTCGTTGTACCCCAGATTCACCGAATCCACGAATGGTAAGAGCTCTGCCCGGTTCTCCAGGTGGCGTCTTCATTTATCGTCTACGAGATCACACAAACGCCTTAATGAACTCTTTGGGAGTGTGGTACTGGACTTGAAGTAGCACGAAGAGATGAATCTTGCTGGCGTACGTGCTTAAGAAACACCTCGTATATTCTTTCACGTTGTACCATGTGTACGGGTATTGGATATACACCAGGTCACATTTCCCATTTCCATTGTTGTAGCGGGTTATGGTGTTGGTCGGGAAAACCTGGGCCAAGTTATCACTGCGCAGGGAGAGGTGAAACATGACGTCTGAGCCCTCGTACTTCCGCTTCCGCTTTCCAGTCGCATTCCCAGGTAAATGGTCCTTAGTCTGCATCCAGGTCCAGCGTTGGGGGATTCCTCGCCAATTCCTATGGCACGTGGATGTATTTTAGTCTTTGGGTAAACACTTCCTATCCTTGAGCGGCCAGCTGTGCCCGGTATTGACGGCGTCATTCACCAAATGTGTGATGCGGGTGCCGGGTAACTCCTGGTTCTGAACGAACTATCAAGCGTCAGATCCGACATTCATTAGTCATGATGATGTTCTATACATAAAATTCAAATCACTAATCATTATTCTCTATCCAAAGGATTTCCAAGTCGTTTTCAGAGTTAAGAAACGTAGCGCCAGAGAGCTTGCACGTTAAGATCGTATTTTGCCGCTAGTGAACGATATTTATCACAGAATTTGAGAAACTTTGAATCGGGGCGTTTGGTGGTATAGCCCTGTTTGACAACTGTCTGCAGTGATATTCTGTGGAACTGTTCACTTTTGTCATTATCGCTGTAACCCGGACTTTTCCCGGAACAGACACACTCTCCAACTGACGGTAATCGCGATGTCGGTGAGGACATATACTTTGCTGGAGTGCATTCGCGAACGCTCGGCCGATTCCGTCGAAGTCATCTGACTTGGCGCATTAATGGTGCAGAGATTTGACAGCTCTCAGCTGTAAAGCGTGATCCACCGTACGTGTAGCATACTACATAATTTATAGGATCTGTGTCCGCTCACATAGTTCTCGTTGTATTTCTCCTTTATCAGGAGATAAAATATATACGTAAATGAAGTGAATTCACTTGAGTCTAATGCCGAAAGATGTCTTCTTAATTTGAGGTGTTTCTGATGGTTTACATCTCAGGCCAACCTCAACGCTGCTCGTGATACGGCTTGATACTGTGCCTGTAAGGAGTTTTAACATGAATGCCAATGTGGATTCCTACCAGTGGTGGGCGAGTCAGTATATCCTACATATTCTACGAGCCCGTGCCGAGTGTGCTGGAGTGGTGCTGAGGTCGACGGGGTGCGCCCTTTTAGTCTCAGGGTGGAGAAGCTCTTGAACACAGCCGAAATATATTCAGTATTGAAACAGTGCTCTGGTAGAAATGTACTGAAACAGTAACTATCTATTTTATGTACTGAAACAGTCACTTTTAAAGCACTGGAACATGGACTACTGACAATTTACAGCAATGCACAGCATTGTCTCTTTTAAGCACTGAAACAGTACTGTCACTTTTAAGCACTGAAACGGTACTGTCAATTTACAGATCTGAAACAGTAATGTGCATAGATAACATTGATACAATACTGCTGAATACTGTGCCTACTGCCAGATGTCATATTTTCAATAATATGTATTTTTTTTTCAAATTCAATGAATTTAGTCTATAGCTGATGAGCAAAAATATTATAAATAAGAGAATAACACAAATATATTGGTCAAATTTTTCATGTTCAATCTAAGTGTATCCACGTCTACAAATCACATTCAAATCCAAATCACCCCTTCCTTTTGTATGCTAAATTTGACCAGTGATCTCATAAAATATATCTGATTTAAATAACCTATCACACACCGGGCGAAATTGCTACTGTTTTGTTCCCTAATAAATAAAAACAAAACACATTTTTCCTTTGAGTAGAAAAGAAAGTTTATTTCTTTCAAGAGAGAAGCCGTCAACAGTTTTCACCAGTACGACGGCTAGCAGAAGAACGGTGACTGGAAATTGGGGTGGTCGTTACTCGAGTAAGAACGGTATAGATAGCCGACTGTCGAGACGAAGCCGATAGAATTGGAAGCTGTTTTATACTAACACAAATCCTCACTAGTAGATCCATGTACTGATAGGACTATTTCAATGTTGAAGTACCATTCAGGGGATCGTTGCATGAAACTTGCTTAAGCTACGATCGACGTAAGGACTTACACCTGGGGATCGTTGCACGAACTGTGCGTAAGCCTAAGTCCGTGCGTAAGTCATACTTAGTGTTACGGCCAAACTTCGTTCTTTCATATTTTGATGTTAGTTTTTTATTGAAATTGTTGGTTAAACTTTGTACGGTTGTATTACTTACGCGTAGTCCGTATCTGCCATTCCCTGACGCGGTTATGCTTTTTGATTAGTTGGCACAATCATACTGAGAGCGGATAAACTGTTGTAGAAGTCAGAATGTTAACCACTGCCTGAGTAACATCCGCTACATTTCGACTTGTGTAACTTGAGGCCCATAAAACGGTGAATATGTGTAATTTTTAATACGAGCTTTATAAGCTGTGAAATCCATTGTTTGTGATATTTTGGGCGAACTAACTCTTCGACGGCGTTGTTGTTGTAAACTCCACGTGGGTGATATATATTCAAGCCGTGTTAAAAGTAAAATGCCCTATAACGATAACGTGAAAATATTCTAGTTGATTTCTAGTCGGAGTAATATCGTTCTACGTTGTAATGCATGAGTTTTATGAGAAGATACGGTAATTTGAGCCAAGCAATTAGGTTAGTGTTGTGTAAGCTTATAGCGAAGTTTGCCATGCAGAGTTTTGTCCCTTTATCAGCGGGATGCGGTTTGTAATGTAAGAGTTGGGCAAATCCGTCATTTAAGACAACTTTAAAAGACTAATGCGTGTATATATATATATATATGCATATATTATATAATATATTATATATTATATACATGTATATGCGTGTGTGTGTGCGTACGGGAGTGTACATGTATATCCCATGTACGTGCACACCCTATGTACATGTACGTGTATGGATGTATGAGTTTGACGTTTTAAGTTTCCTGTTACCATGGCAACGTACTCAGAAACGGACATCCCGGCGTGTACAGGCAATTCTGAAATAGAAGATGAAAATATTAGTGAACTAGAGGTGACAAAATATAATGAAACAGAACAATTAAATTCACAAGGCAGTCTTCGACAAAGAACATGAACAGAAAAGGGGCTGTTATATAAAATGGAAAACACAGAGAGGGCATTTCATGATGTTTTCAAACAGCTCAAGACTAAGTCGGAACAAATGAGAGGTCTTATGACCGAAGAGACAAGCCGTGATTTAATGAAAGAAAAACATGCAGAATGGATGTCACTATTAGAGAAGTTTTACGTCACATACGATTTGATCTGTGCACTGATGTCCAGAGAAGACGCTGAGGTTTTCAAAGAAAACCACTTTGATGAAAAGGACTTTTGCCTGAAAAGTTTCAAAGCAACAATTGAAGATTGGTTTGCTGAAAGGCAATATGTGACAAGAGAATCGATTAATCTAGATGAGACGGTGAATCCAAGGGACAGTGTGTCGCATGCGGGGAAACCAAAGGCTAGATCACAGTTCTCGCGACATACCCGTAGATCGTTAATCAGTTCCGTGTCGGCGGCAAGGCTACAAGAAGAGCAGAGACAGCTTGAGTTGACATCCAAAGCGGCTACATTAAGACAGAAACAAGAACTGGAAATAGCTCAGATGAAACTCAAAATGCAGCAGGAAGAACTAGAACTTAATGCAGAGCTCGCTCTGTCTGATAAGAAACGAAAACTGTTAGAAAGGTTCGAAAATGCTGAATCTATGCCTTTGTCACATGTTAATGTTGGTTCAAAGTTAGCTTTTCATGATAATGTACCTGCTGCAAATAATGCACGGTCTATGCTAGCTCCATGTAGAAGCTCATTCACTCCACAACAGAGCAGTAAAGTTGAGATTTCACGTAAAGTAGTTCTATCAACTGAACAGAATGTTCAACAGTTAAATCCCACAACATCAGTGTTCACTCCCAGTCAGTCTAAATCTGTTGATATGCTAGAATGTAATGTTGATATACCTGAAAATGTTGACATTCCACGTAAAGTAGTTCTATCAACTGAACAGAATGTTCAACAGTTAAATCCCACAACATCAGTGTTCGCTCCCAGTCAGTCTAAATCTGTTGATATGTTAGAATGTAATGTTGATAGACCTGAAAATGTTGTTGATAACTCCTGCATGTTCCCAAATGTCAATAACCACCTTTCAGGTTCAAACTACGTTACACAGGAGGATGCGCTGTCGTCTGTTGTTAGGCATTTGAGGAAACCAACACCTGACCTGAAGAAGTTCAGCGGTGACCCGATGGATTATAAACGGTTCCTTCGACAGTTCAACATGAATGTTGTCATCAACACCGATAGTGATGATGGACGTATGAGTTACCTCGAGCAATTCACTACGGGAGAAGCCAACCGCATTGTATCCGGGTTTAGCTATCTTGACACTGATATAGGGTACCATGCCGCTCTTAATGAGCTGGAAGAACGGTATAGTAACAGAGAGGTTATAGCTAACGCTTTCGTTAGAAAGGCATTAAGTTGGCCAAGCATAAAACCAGACAACGCAAAGGCCCTTGATGATTTCGCAATCTTCTTAAACGAGTGTGAAAATGCCATGACCGATGGAGAAGTATAGTACAGCAAGTCAAGGCTAAAGGGGTGGTTGTGAACTTCACTCACCTAGTTCAGTTTGTCAAAAGGGAGGCTAAAAAGCCTAACGACCCGACGTATGGTAGAGATGCCATGTGTGTCTCTTCAAAACCCCAAATGTCAGTCAAAAAGGGAAGACCTAAGGGAAGCTTTGCCACAGCCCATGCCAGCGTGAATGATGAAGAGGAACCTGGGAAAACTGACAGACCTAAACGATCTAGCCTAAACGAGTCTAAGACAACGAATGGCTCATACAGTGGTGGAAGTGCATTTCATCCTCCCTGTCTGCATTGCAACAGCACATCACATGCATTTGACCATTGCAATCTCTTGGCTAAAAGGGACTTTCATGAGAAAATTGCCGCCTTGAAGACCAGAGGTATCTGTTATGGCTGTTTACGTTTTGGACATCTACGTTCGGACTGTAAACGGAAAGCTACATGTGATCATTGTCAGCGACGTCACCCCACTGTGCTTCATTCCGATGACAGACAGTTTGCCAGGAAAGACAGCAGCCAGAATGATCAGCAAACAAAGACCCAACAAACATAATGAGCACAACTATAAGAAAAAATATGAAGACAGACCCGAGGAACCTTAGTGCAGGTTTCTCGGCCTAGTCTCTAATAGTTCGAAATGCACTAAGACCTTTTTCAATCCAAATGACAGATATATTTCTGACAGCAAAGCAAGGCCACGACATCAAACCTTGCAATATTGCGCTTGATGATTGTTTAGCACCGAATTCTACATGTAATAATTTCAAAATTTCTAAGTGTGGACATCGTGGATGTCTCACGTGTCCACTCTTTAATACTTCAGCTTCATTTAGTTCCACGTTAACTGGTAACTCATATTCTGTTAACTCGTATGTTGACCTTAGTTGTTCTACTACAAACTGTATTTATTTAGTTTCCTGTAAGAAGTGTGGTCAACAGTATGTTGGCAAGACCACCCAAGGACTCCATCTTAGGGTGAACGGTCACAGAAAATCCGTTAGGAAAAAGCAATTGCTTATAGGTAGGCATTTTTCTGGACCCGACCACGGCTGGGATAACTTTAGTATTCAGATCATAGACGTCGTCTATCCATCTACTAAGGATTCCCCTTTTGGATTTGAGAGTAAAATCCGAGAGCGGGAATTATTCTGGATGCTAGAACTTGGGTCAGTGTTTCCGTTTGGTTTAAATGATAATGTCAGTGGGTTCGGCAATGCTACAAACCGCCGTTCAAATATATCCAACATTACCCAACTATTTAAACCCCATCAACGGAGACATCGCAGCCATGGTTGGCGAAAGTTTAATAGTTCGATGATTCACGATCATATCACTTTAAATTACTTAGTGGGTTTAACTGACACACCCAATAGTATACATAGCTTACGTACAGTTCTGTATGCGTTACCTCTGAGAGCTTTAGATCAAATAGCCAGAGATATACAACAATCTGCGTCTTCAGGAAATATAATACCATCAAAAATCATTAAAGTATGTCAAGATATAGCGTATTTTCGGTTGTATCGTCCAGTGAACATAATCGAAACCTCTCAAGATCGGCTTTTCTTGAAACTCAACTACTTAGATAAAAGGACTGACATCATTAATTTACCTCGAATCCTGAATGATCCAGAGGCAATTTTCAACGCTGTACCAAACTATTTCTAAGTTCACAGAACCTCCTTGCATTTCATATAAGTACACTAAATCTATAGCCAAATCAAAATATTCAATTAATACTCCAATGCTGTCCAGGAGTTTGACTGGAACTTATGCATGTCAGAGGCTATAGTTGTGATTGTGAATCGTCGAACTTTATCTATACACCATGCAAACATATTGTGACTGGTGACCTTGATGTGCTGAGTGATAAGGACCTGAAATTACTCCTGATAAAAGGACCTAAATATAGAGAGCTGAGAAGAATAAATCTGAAGGCCGACCAGAAGATAGTCCTGTCTGCAATGGAACAGTACGTTATTGATTGGTCTAAGCGAAAAAAAGTTGAACCTACAGTACTCGCTGATTGGCTGGACCTCACCAAGAGCAAGGTCGTTGAAACAATCCGCCATATTGACAGAAATACTCTTCCCCAAGCAAAACAAGTACTGAGAAACCTCAATTCGCAAGAAGTTCTAGCAAATCTCCAGAGTAAATTCGTCATAGTCCTAGCAGACAAAGCTCCGAATAATATAATATTCATATGTAAATATTACTATTACCAGGTGCTGGTTAAAGAATTGAGTGTAGACATACCTTCATCAAATACGTCTACTTACTCCCAAACTTCATTTACTCTGGAAGATTTATTTAACAATCACAAAAAGTTTCTCAGGGAAAGAGGTATTTGTCTTCTAATCAAATCATAACGACATACCAAAAATATACTGACTCCCAAAAATGCATAAATCACCATACAAAGCTAGATTCATAGCTGGTTCTAGAAGCTGCACCACCAAGCTTCTTTCAACCCTATTGACGAGGGCCCTTCAGGAGGTAAAAGCATTTTGGAGAAAGGTATTGCGCCACTATTTCTAAAAACTCTGGCGTTGAATGTATGTGGATATTAAGAAACTCAAAATGTCTCAGCGAGGAACTTGATGCTAAAGGTTACATACCGTACAGACATGTATCCACATGGGATTTCTCGACTCTCTATACTACAATCCCCCATCAGGACCTTATTGACCGTCTAAGTTCATTAATAGTATCTGTGTTCAAGAAAACTGATCGTAGATATATTAATGTCGGAAGCCCTAAAGCATTCTTTAGCTCGACTACATACAAGAGATATCATTCATGGGATGTTTCTTTGTTTATAGAGTTGCTTGAATTTCTCATTAAAAATATCTATGAAATTTGGCAACACAATATATCAGCAGCATATAGGTATTCCAATGGGTACTAATTGTGCACCCCTGTTGGCTGACCTGTATCTGTTCTCTTATGAATATGGCTATATGCAGGCGCTTTCAAAAACCGATCCATTCAAAGCCCGTTCCTTCT
>JAVTVY010044045.1:0-21263 GCA_036873755.1 Hanleya hanleyi | reverse complement strand
TATATTTAATTGATCCACAATCTTATCATTTGGTGCTGCTGGTCGAATTGAAGCTGGAAACTTTTATTGGTGAGCCACAATGAGGCTTTGCTGGGGCTAAGCAGGCTGTTATGATGGATGAGTGTAATTAGTTTCAAACAATATTATTGGATGTCTCCGTCAGCCCCAAGGGTTCTGTCCTCCAAATGTTCATGGAAGATACGCAGATCAGCGCCAAAGGCCGTCTACTTGTTAGAAGTGACAGTGGCCTTCATCTTAGTACAAGCTTGAAGGTTATGGTAAAGAGAGACCGGAACTGTAGCAGTTAAAGCCAAGGAACCTGGTTTAAAAGTAGTACAAATGAAGGGATAAAAAACAGGTCGGCGTGAAACAATCTAAGAAAGTGATAAGCCACATTAAAACCATAAAAGATCACAAAGACTGCTCATAGTATGTACGAGACCCAACACCAATCATATGCAAAAGAGACAGAGTAAATTGTTAACGTCGCGTTCAACTAACTGCCGTTTAGCGACCAGTACAAAGAAATAAACTATATACAAAAGAATAAATCAGTCATCTCAAGAAGACCAGAGTCTGAAATAAGATGAAAAATGATCCTCTAGCGCTTTCGTCCTAAATGGACTTCATCAGCAGGATATAAGTAGGAGAAGCACAGTTAAGAAAAGCTAATAGTAAGGTTAGAATCCGATAACAAACTTAGAGACTTAGTGGACGTTAAATTGCTGGGAACGTATAAATGATCGGCTGTAATTTCGTACATTGACCACTAGATTTTACTAGCTTTTGGTCCTTTATTTTATTTTTTCCTACCAGTTTTTTTTTTCGTTTTTTCTTCCAAATTGTTGCCTTTCTATGCATAACAGTGGCCAACATTATTTTATTTCACATCAGATCATTATTTTATAATTTATTATGTAGTTTTAGCGTTTAGCGGGAAAACCTGCGTAAAAATATCGAAAAATCGTTAACAATAAGACTTTTATATTAAAACTGACGTCACTGTGACGTCGTCATGGCGGACATCTTCGATTTGACCCAAATATATTGTGTGATAAGTTTCAGCACGCTAGCCTGAGGGATAACGAAAATATATAGAGGCACTTTCCACCCCTCCCCAGGCTGCGATACACCCCAAATCGCCTAGGCCAGATAGAGTAAAGCCGCTCATTTCATGGCGTTGAACACAGGCGGCGTTGGTATTGTCGACAGGCTTTGTTTGATCATGGTGGCTTTCATCCAGGTAGTAATGTTCATCAAATGTCTTCCTAACAAGACATTTTCTCTCCTAAGTTGTCGGACTGTAAGGACCCTCTCACGGATGCGTAGTCGTTCGTGGTATTGGGTGCGTGGTTTGGGGATCTTGGAACGAAGATTAGCTCAGCAGATGAACTTTGGCGTAATGTTGTTGTTCCGACATTTGTTCCGAAACTTGAGGTCAAATTCAGTCTTCGAAAGGCCTTTGTAGGTATTTGGTAGGCTAGTGTGTGTTGGTGGAAGACGGGGTCAGTTGCAAGGAGTGGTCACCTAAATCGTGTTGATTCCCTGATAAGCTTGGCATAATGCAGAAGCAAGGTAACTTCAAATGAGCTTACTAAACGCATGGTGACAGTCTCAATAGTTCGATCATCAAGATGTGAACAAACCGCAGTCACAGGCTCTTATATATCAGAAAGAGAAAATGCTACTGCAGTTATTTGGACGGCACACTTGTTCTAGCTAAACATGTTGAATTCAGCTCTATCGTATTTGGCACTGAATAGTTTCCTCCCACAGCTCAAGTTTACCCATGCGACGTTCGATGCTTATACTGATATGCATATCCTAGATTTCAAAATCTGCAACGGAATGATAACTTCAAATCAACCGAAAATCAACTTGTACCGTCAAGTGTGCTCGTTTCGACAGTTTTTAACCTTGGGCTACAAAAACTGTTTGGATACAGGCACTTATAACTAGAGCCCATACAATTTGTAGTGCTGTAGGGCTATTCAACAATCAACTGAAACTTTTAAAAGACTTGGAATGGCTTCTCCACAACCGCAGTCAAAGAACTTGTGAATCTTGACTTGTAGACTTCGAGAGAAACCAAACTGTGACATACCTAAACTCTGGATTAAATTTCCCTACGTTGGTCCTGAGAGAGAAAGGATAGTCAGACGATATCTAGGTAAAGTCCACAAACATATCACAAGGCCAGTGGAAATCATTGTTTACTGGCGAACGACTTAAGGCAGTTCAATTATCAACATCAAAGATAAAACTTCGTTATAATTTAAAAGTGATGCTTTTTACGAATTTACATGTCCTGCTTGCTATTAGTTACATCGTAAAGGCTGAGCGTTGTCTTGGAACACGACTAATGGAACATAGTAAAGGCAATAGCGAAGCCCATTCTCTTAATAATATATCATATCCCGTTCTGTTATTCTCGTATACCTGTGATGCAATTTAATTTTCTATATTTTAAATTTAGTTCCTAATATTATTTAGTCCAAGGCACCTAAGCTTTGTTAAAATCACATCAACTCAATTTCATATTTTTTACTCTCCGATTCACTCGTGTACTTGTTCATTTCAACAGTCACAATATATTCACATTCACATCTTAACAGACCACCTAGGCTAACATCATTATTAATCCTACTTAATTGACTGTCAATTGTGCTGGTGTATCTTTAGTTATGTTTTCATATTCTCTGATTGGCCAGAGGACTATTCTGTGAAGTCATGTGACGCAGTCAGTATGTCGGCACCTCTTCCCACTTCCCTTATATGTGTTGTAATTTGCCATGCTACTTTGTGGATGGAACCATTTCAGCTTTTGTTATTGGTTTTCTCTATTTGATATGTAAGATCATGTGACTGTTGTTTCATCACATCATGAGGATGACAAATACAAGTGTTAGCATGCGTTTACTAAGTTTATTCTGAGTTACTTCGCTTCTGCATTATGACAAGCTTGTCAGTGGATCAACACGACTGAAGGCCGGTCAGAACCTGGATGTATAAAGTGATAAATACCATGTACATGTATACAAAAACAACTGATTATTAAGTATTATGTTTAGAGACAGATTTGTTTGTCCACAACTTTTTTATGAATTTTACAGTAATTTTAGGCATCGGATGTGATTGTCAACCAGGAAATGTGATAGAGCACTTGCTGTGTATCTTATGGTCATTATCTGTGTTATATATTATTTATGGATGAGAGCTGTGTAATGTATGTAAGAGTTGATGTTAATAGGAGCCTACATTTGTATGAGACTTGTCCGCACTAAACGACCGATTAATCTACTTCAGCCATTGTCATTCTATCTGGACTGTAAGAGTTTATTTTCATCGGTTATCAAAGCAGCGGTTGATTTATACATAACTAACTATTGTTCCGCATCCGTCTCTAGCATTTGAAAACATATCCGTATTCTTATCTCGGACCAAATCTACATCTTAGAATCCTCCACATATAATCATCCTCGTGAGCCAGTGTATCGATCGATCTGTTAGGATCGATTCACTGGCTTGGTTAGTTACTTATACCAGTTTTGATATAAATAGATAAGTCAAATCGATCAGTGAACGCACTAAGCTGATTACGCCGATCCACTGCAAGGTAGGCCCTTGTGAGATGTGACAGGTTTGAATTTCCTCGCGGGCAAAACTGGGTTGATGTCAAAGTGAAAGCAAACCGCAGGCTTCGGTTACCATGGTTACCGACATGCTAATTCAAAACAATCGCGGGAATGAAATGTACGGGAGGCATGGACTCAGGAACTCATCGAATCACAAACAAATTCCACGTAATCCCTTTGCGAGAATTTATGATTTAACTGGACTTGTGAAGATGGATATGGTCGGACTGTGAGGCTTTCCCGTGGAGTTATATGGTATACTACATCACAGATATGGTATAATACAGCACAGATATTGTATAATACAAGACATATATTGTATAATACAGCACATGTATGGTATAATACAGGACACATATTGTATAATTCAGTACGGATATCGTATAATACAGCACGGATATGGCATAATATAGGACAGATATTGTATAATACAGGACAGATAATGTATAACACAACACAGATATGGTATAATACAGAGCAGATATCGCAAACACGGGACAGATATGGTATAATACAGCACAGATATGGTATAATGCGGGACAGATATAGTATAATTTAGGACAAAAATGTGGTATAATACAGAACATATATGGTACAATACTGGACAGATATGGCATAATACAGCACAGATTTGGTATAATACAGGACAGATACTGTATAATACAGCGCGAATTTCGTGTAAAACAGAATATATATTGAATAATATATGATACAATACAGGATGGATACTGTATAACACAGGACAGATATTGTATAACACAGGACAGATATGGTATAATACAGGACAGATATTGTATAATACACGACAAATATTGGAAACACAGGACAGATATGTTTTAATACAGCACAGATATGGTATAATGCAGGACAGATATGGCATAATAGAGGACATATATTGTATAATACAGGACATATATGGTGCAATATAGGCCAGATATGGTATAACACAACACAGATATGGTATAATTCAGCAAAGATATGGTATGATGCACACCCCACAGGACGCATTCGGACCAAGGATGGTCGATCTCTACACCAAAAACCTACCTTTACCGAACCCAAAATGCCCACTTTGGCTACTACTCCTACTGATGACGTATCCAGTGACGTCACAGATGACGTGAACATCCCTCAAATCGTGGTCTGCACCACGAGAACTGCAAGATGACACACCACACAACGCATTTGGACCAAGGATGTTCCATCTCTACACCAAATACGGCCCTTCCCTTCCCCGAAATGCACACTTTCGCTACTACTCATACTGATGACGTCACCGATGACGTTACAGATGCTATGGACAGCCCTGAAATCGGGGTCTACATCCCGAGAACTGCAAGATGACACCTCTCTCGACACATTCGGACCATTAGTGGTCCATCTTTACCTCAAACACACCCGCACGCTCCCCCAAAATGACCACTTTTACTTACTACACCCAACTGCGCATGCGCAGACTGATGCAACTTGCAATATAAAACACGCCATTCTGACTCTACCCCACAAAAGCTTCACTTTGACACCTCCCACGACCCATTTTGACCAATAGTGGTCCATCTCCACCCCAAACACACCCCCACGCACCCCCCAAATGCCTGCTTTCTATGCTACGGCCAGACTGCGCATGCACAAAATATGGAAAACGGACGATACATTAGTCCAGTCGGGTGCTCCTCCACAAGAACTTCAAAATAAGACCTCATACGACACCATCGGGCCATTAGGGGTTCACCTAGACTCCAAAACGCCCACCCAGCATTATTTACCCACTACGCATGCGCACAGTGACTTTAAAAAAAAAATCAACCAATCCCTTCGAACAAACAACCCATATCGCAATGAACATGTGTGAATTTCCCAGTATGGACCTATCCCCCTGAGCCAGTATGGGCATATGGGCCTATCCAGACCTCCGTGAACTTTTCGAAAAATTTTACCGCTTAACTTCGAGACCTATTCGATCGTGTTCTACGTGGTGAGACGTGAAAAACAAGACCGAAAAAACCCATATCGCCATGAACATGTATGAATTTCCCAGTATGGACCTATCCCCGAGCCAGTATGGGCCTATCCAGACCTCCGTAAACGTTCGAAAAATTTCACCGCTTAACTTCGAGACCCCTCCCATCGTGTTCTATGTGGTGAGACGTGAAAAACAAGACCAAACAACCTATATCGCAAAGAACATGTGTGAATGTCCGAGTATGGACCTATCCCGCTGAACCAGTATGGGCCTATGGGCCTATGCAGACCTCCGTGAACTTTTTCAACAAATTTCATCTCTTAACGTCGAGATCCCTCCCATCGTGTTCTACGTGGTGAGACGTGAAAAACAAGACCAAACAACCCATATCGCAATGAACATGTGTGAATTTCCCAGTATGGACGTATCCCCCTGAGCCAGTATGAGACAATCCAGACCTCCGGGAATTTTTCGAAAAATTTCACCGCCTAGCTTCGGGACCCTTCCCGTCGTGTTTTACGTGGCGAGACGAGGAAAACAAGATCATACCACCCATAGTAAAATCCACCAAAAAAATGACCACCCCCATACACCATACAAGCATTTGCCAGTATAGATGCAAATGTGCGAATCATTCCCCTGTTGTAGAGGCAAAGTCCGTGTTCCGTTTTTTATATTTTTCCCGTGAAAACATACACCCACCCATGACTGGATCACCCTGGAGGAGCGCTTCACTTTGACACCTCACTCGACTCAATCGGTCCACTAGGGGCCTCTCTCGCCCCTGAAGATTACCGAAGATTGTCAGAGAATTTCTCCCGGCTTCCCATGTATTTGGGACTACTTTCTGTCTGCGGAGGCTTTTTTGACCGCATCACCGCCGAAGAATTCTAGGTCAAAGGTCACCTCACCTGGTGGCGCCACTTTTCGGAACTATAGTGCAATTGAACTCCACGTGACCTCCACAAATCTCCCCCGTCGGAACTCACCAAGAGTTATTTCCCCCGGCAAAATATGACCCAATAAGGGTTTTATATACTACTCACATCTCGTCTATTGTTTTTCAGTGCATACAAATAAGCAGATCTATGGGTTGTGAGATCGATTGGTATAAAGCTATAATAACTTGTTTTTTTCATAAAATGAGAATCTATTTTCAAACGTTTATTTTTCTGAAAAGTCCTAAATGTTTCATTCAATTGATAACTTTGCCGAGTAGAATCACCCTTTGACAGAATATCGGTTCCTCATTTTTTTTGGGGGGGGGGGGGCTAGATTTCTTTCTGTGGAATTATATGTTCTTCGGTTGGACAAAATTGGATAAAATACGAAATTCACACTTTAAACATCAATATCTTAGCAACTAGAACATCATTATAGAACAATTGTTATAGAACATTATTGGGAAACTGAAGCATCCTTATTTTCTTCACCTTGTTCGAAACAACAGTGCTAAACAACAGAGCTAAACAACAGAGCTAAATTTTGAATCTCGAAGAACAATATTTTTCATGAAATAAACATTTTTTAAATAAAACTGGAAAAATCAAGTAATGGACTAAAAGCGATAAACTGATTGGAGGCTATTAACTGATAGCGATGCTCCCCACATTAGCACTAAGATGTTTTAAAAGCTACAAATTCATCTAAAGAAACATTTACTTCGTCAAATTGATCTCACCTAGAGAAAGAATCGATATTGTACCTAAGAAATGTTCAAATATATTATATATAGGTGAGATACAATTCCTTAACATATTCATTTTTATTTTGCTGGTTCATCGCGTTGGCATTTAGTGCAGCCCGTGAAGCAGGAATAACCAAACGGCATAGAGTGTATGACGCACGTCGTGGTTTTATTTCCCAATTTATTGTAGTTTTCTAGGTCAACAAACAATACGACAGGTGTGTGATCTGGTAAAATTCCAGTCGCTTTTCAATAATTTATCTTCTATGCCCAGTGAATGCAATGTTGCCATGGGAATTCTGACATATATCAACATTAACCAGTAAACGGATCTCGTATTCAAAATACTTTAATATCAGTGGCCTTCGTTATGGCATTGTAGTGTATCAGGTTTGCTCAAACACTGCGTTGTTCTTAAGTGCCTTACAAAACTACAATTGGCCTGCAGATCTTATCACTGTTGCTTTAGACCACCCCTTGATTAAACTTTTCAGATCTGTATAGACTGGAGCTACATATACAATGAGTATCAGAGTATTCTGGTGTGAGATATTCTCTCGTATATTATGCTAATTTCTGGGTTATGTACGGCATGGGCGTCGCCGTGAAGTGACCCTCTATTCAATCACAAGCAGATTATGAACAAAAAAGAGGAAAAAGAAAGAGGAGGTGCTGTAATCTTTCGAAATTGGAATAATGGTCTTATTCGAAATAAAATAATATAATAGACTTTTTTCATACTGAACGACTCTGAGCCAATCCAGCGAAATAGCAAAATGCACTCCGCTCTCCCTTGTCTTTCAGTCAAGACATGAAATATCCGCATAGTCAAACCCCTGCACTTACTGATACTCGAATAGTATTACAGTTCGGTAATACGATCCTACTGTTTAGATCGCTGACAAATGCCTCACCTGATACTATAAAGTTTGTCCGTCACTGGGCGACGAAGTATATTTTTCCTTCCTGGTTTGAAATCGCGGTCACAAACAACTCATGGAATCTAAAAATACACCCTTTCAGAGTCCGTCTTTATATGGTGTGTTATAAGAACCGTTCATTATGGTCCAGACAAATACACAAGTGCCAGATCAGACATCCGATAGCCAGCCGTCCGCCCTGAAGACAATCCACGTCCATGATGAAAAACTAGCTGAATCCATAAGACAATATTCAGCAACAATCTCCAAGCAGGCATTCAATAAAAACAATATATATATAAGTCGACAAGACATTTGAGCTGTGTTCTGGAAAAAGAATACAGCCCAAATGTCTTGTCGACTTATATATATTTTCAAGTCGTTTTCTTGAGTATTGTATCAATCATGTTTTTATATGACAGTGATATGAATATCAAGAAGATCTCGTATAATACGATGTCCATGCGATTAGACCCTCCATGCCCCATATTCCCAAACAATATAGCTTCTTTAATAACAAAGCTTACATTCAATGGAGCACTAGACATACGATGTCAGTATAATCTGTTGGAAGGAGGTGCTATTTGATTTTGGAAACTGGGGGTATGCAGAATCAAATATTCCCAACTGGAGAATAGAAAACTCATATGCCCCGAAGGGACAAAGTAATAAAAATCTTACCAGGTGACAATCCGACAGTGCAACAGTCTGAGTCATTGAACTTTATAGATAGGAGGAAACTCTATCTTAATTCATACCGTGAAGAGATTGCAGAGAGAAAAACTTACCTCTTGAGAGTACGACAGTCCGACAGATCAAATTTTATAGAGGGTAGAAAACTCAACTATAATGTATATTGCGAAGGTATGGAGGAGAGAAAACTCAGCTCACGACAGTGCGACAGTAAGAGTCATCGAACTTCATAGAAGGGAGAAAACTCTATCTTAATTTATACCGAGAAGAGATGACTGAGGCAAAAACTTACCTTTTGACAGCATGCCAGTCAGACAGATCAAAATTTGTTTGAGGTGAGAAAACTCTACTCTAATGTATATTGCAAAGGTTTGGAACAGAGAAAACTTAGAACGCGAAAGTCTGACAGTGCGACATTCCGATCATCGAACTTTATAGATAGGAGGAAACTCTATCTTAATTTATACCGTGAAGAGATTGCAGAGAGGAAAACTTATCTTTTGAGAGTACGACAGTCCGACAGATCAAATTTGATAGAGGTGGGAAAACTCAACTATAACGTATATTGCGAAGGTATGGAGAGGAGAAAACTTAGCTCATGACAGTGTGACAGATTGAGTCATCGAACTTCATAGAGAGCAGGAAACTCTACCTTAATTTATACCGAGAAGAGATCGCGGAGAGAAAAACTAACCTTTTGACTGTATGGCAGTCCGACAGATCAAATTTGATAGAGGGGAGAAAACTCAACTAAAATGTATAATGCGAAAGTATGGAAGAGAGAAAACGTAGCTTACGACAGTGCGACAGATTTAGTCATCGAACTTTATAGAGAGCAGGAAACTCTACCTTTATTTATACCGAGAAGAGATCGCGGAGAGAAAAGCTAACCTGTTAACGGTATGGCAGTCCGACAGATCGAATTTGATGGAGGGGGAAAAAACTACTATAATGTATATTGTGCAGGTATTGAGGAGATAAAACTGACCTCACGACAGTCTGTCAGTGCGACAGTCTGAGTGATCGAGCTTTTTAGACTGGAGGAAAGACTACCTTAATTTATACCGTAAAGGGAACGCTTTTACTGACGCTAGGTGGTCACAAGCGTCAGTACATTGGTTTGACGCTTGTACTGTTCTCCATACAGATCTGAACGAATGGTAAAGAGAATCTTTAATATTAGCACCAAATGCATAAACCAGTTTTGTTGAAAATGTCAGCAAGAATTCAAACGTTAGTGGTTCGAAAACGGTCGACATATTTTTTAAGTATGTTTACCGAACAGTAATAAAGTTCTGAAGACCTCAGTGTCATTAATAATGTTCTGACGACCTCATTGTCAATAATAATGTTCTGACGACCTCAGTGTCAAAAATAATGTTCTGACGACCTCGAATGACTGACCGTATAGGTGAATTTTATGGATTGGTTCAGTCAATGGTATTACATTGTCTACTAGTTTTGGTATATATTATCCATATGCTGCATATAAAGGAATGCTGTTATAGGGTTCGAACACGATGCTGCCTGTTAGAACTATATTATGTAGGTCTGTGCTTTATCTGAGATTTAAAGATGTTGAAATTATTTAGCGGACGACGGCTGAATACCGAACGATGGATTTGTATTTCTTGCCACTAGAGTATATTGAATTACTGATTTAAAAAAAATAAATAGGTCTACATAACTCTGATTCTCACTAAACGTTCGAGGGGAACATGTCTCTTGTGTGGCATGGCTCACTTCCAGAGTATGGTCGAGGGAGTCTTAAGTGCCAGTTGTGCAAGACAGCATGGCGGTAACTGACACGTCACGCATGCTCAGTAAGTCTACCGATTAACTGGTGTGTCCCGGATGATATAAATATTCCCAAACATTGTTGTTGGAGATAGCAACTGTAAACCAATACCTCTGCTGTGGTGACGACAAATGTGCTAAGCCATGTGAAACGCGAAACGTTCCAATATATTGTAGAGCAGAATATCTCACATAATTGTGCCAGAAAACCCTACCCAATGTGTTATTGGCCATATTGATAGGC
Source organism: Hanleya hanleyi (assembly GCA_036873755.1). Lineage (NCBI taxonomy): Eukaryota > Metazoa > Mollusca > Polyplacophora > Lepidopleurida > Hanleyidae > Hanleya > Hanleya hanleyi. Next base: position 10,324 of record JAVTVY010044045.1, on the reverse strand, counting down.
GAATAAAATAAAACATCATTACATACATTAAACAAAACCTCTGGGGAGTATTATTAAAAAAGAGCAAAAACGATGTGTGTTTGAAAGTACATTCGAGTTCTCCTTTTTTATCCGTCAGGCAGCATATGTCACAATTCGTATGACAGCATATATCACAATTCCGACGACAGCATATATCACAATTCGGATATCGGACATATTCAAGCCAAGAGCTGTGTTTCGTACAGACATATTTTATATCGTACGAAGGAGAAAGTTTGATCCTCCATGCCCCCAGTTCCCACATCAATAGGCGCCGTCGTCACACCACGCTCTCAACCTCGTCTTTTATAACTCGTTTTCTTCGAAAATCCAATAAACTTCACTTTCAACAGAACGAAAAATGTTTGAAATGCAGGAAAAACAGCCTACATCCCAAATTTCAACCAATATTTCCAGAGTGACCGTAACCCGGTTAAAATATATCGCCAGTGTCCGTGAACAAGCGAGACTTTCTCGGCAAACCCGGGTTCCTCGCCAGCTGAAGCCAACTCACATTTGGCTTGAGGCCCACAGGAGCTGGTTGCCGTTATTAATTGGTTAACTAGGATGATTAACTCTACCTGTCCGGGGGGCACTTTCCGCCCCCCCCCCCCTCCCTCTGTTATTTTTTTTTCCTGTCTCCGGAACAAAAAAAAATTGAGAGCTCAAACTCAGTGACTTTTCGATTATCTCATTGGGGTTATTTTGAACCTATTTGCATTCAAAATGGTGGCCATGTTGGGTACCAGAAATGTGATGTTTTCGTCATATTTCTTCAATTTTGCTTCTCTGAATCGAAAAGTGTGTAAAACCTATTTATTTCACATCAGATTATTATTTACTAATTTATCACGCAGTTTTTGCGAAAAAACAACAATTTTTTTTCTCGAAAATTCTGACCCCAAAATCGTCCAAAAATGCTCTTTTTGAAAATGACATCACAGTGACGTCATTATGGCGGCCATCTTGATTTTTTTTACATTTTCTTCTGGAGCTTGACCTTAAGATATAGTGTGGTAAGTTTCATTCCTCTAGCCTTAGCGATAGCGAAAATATATAGGGGCACTTTCCGCCCCCCTCCCCCCTCAGGCTGCGATAGACCCCAAATCGTCCAAGCCAGATAGGGTAAAGGGACGAGGTAGAAAAGCAAAGTACTTGTAGGTCTCAAGTATGCTGCGATTTGGCCCAGATGGCGAATAATTCGGGCCTGATGAGGAAATCTCGTTCATTGTCTGGCACTCCGACGAGACATTTTATCCGTTTTATCCCCTTTTCCATTTACATACTCTCTCGACTCATCCCAACCCCCACCCATATCAGCCTATTTAACCAATTAACAAAGGTAACGAGCCCGGTGTTTTACGCTATATTCCGCAACTCTTATCTAATTCCTCTTTGCCCGGACTAGGGCCGCGAGAAGGTTGATCCTCCATGCCCCCACAGTTCCCACATCAAAATCTCGCCATCTAAAGCTCTACCTTAATATATACTGTACAGAAATCGCAGAGAGAAAAACTTACCTATTGGCAGTACGACAGTCCGACAGATATAAAATGTAGTAGAGGAAAGAAACTCTAGTGTATAATGCGAAGGTATGGAGGGCAGAAATCTTATCTCATGACAGTTCGACCGTCCGCGAAATAGTCTATGTAAAGGGGAGGAAACGCTACATTAACATGATCTCTTCCTCGATCAGGGAGAGAAAACCTTCCAACAATCCGACAGATCACATTCCATGGAGGGGAGAACTCTGTTCATACAACTCTACACTGATCTTTAAGGTGAACGTGGATGTAGAGTTTTGGCTGCCGAAAAAAAGTGTAGTTTTGTGCTCCGTCGTGTTTGCTATTTTACGTTAGATTTACGTTGATTTACCTCTGGATTTTTGTGCTGTGTCTTCGTCAATGTGATGTGAAACGATATGTGAAATTTTGTTCCCGTATCCTTTGGATTTACCGTGCTGTGGACATTGAAAGTTTTCTTCGTTTTGTGACATTTTCAGTTCAAGCCGGCCATAACGTGCCGGCTTGCTTGTTGTACATGTATTCACCTCATTGACAGTCATCGTTCGCGGGAACTCATTAGCATATCGCTAAGCTGTGTACCTGTGTCGACTTAACTGTTATATTTTCGTGTCGTGTACCATGCCGATCAACCGGGCCATAGAGGAGCGAACTGTCAGGTTCTCCATTGGGGGTCCCATACGGCAACCAGGATTTGTACGACAGGCGTTTGTTAAGCTGTTGGAGGAAGTTGAAATAGAAGTGGGTGAAATTGAAGCTTTGTGACAGACATCTAACGTGCGTGAGTGGTTTGTGACATTTACTTCGAAAGATTTGGCGGAGCGTGTTGATCAGCTTGATATTTTACGTCGGGATGACTTTAAGATGGAAGTGTCACAATTTTCAGCACGGCGAGTAGTCGTTGAAGTACAGTGGATTATACCCCAGGTAGAGGACCAAGATTATCGATTATTTTTCCCAGTATGGGAAAGTACTACGTGTGGATCGTGTGGTTGCCCCTTTATTTGACTTTCAGTCGGATATGCGGCGAGTGCATCTTATGTCGGATGCGGTGCAGCTGAAAAAGCTGCCCTATGAAGCCACAATTTTGGACTGTAAAGCTTTGTTCGTCGTTCCCGGACGTCCAGTCCATTGTTTCGAGTGCAAATCTGTTGGACACACGCGACGTTGGTGCGAGAAACGTAAGTTGGCTGTCGGTACCGTGGTGAAGGGGAAATCCTTTGGACGCTAGTCAGTCTCCTGTGGCGGCACCAACCTTGGACCCTCCCGAGGCGATGGAAACTGTTCACTCTGTTGTGCCAGATAATCGTGCGCCTGCGCAAACAGTACAACGCGGTAGAAGTAAAGTGCGTGCTGTGCCGTATCCGATTAGAGACAAGTCCGTGAAATCGGTAAAATTGGACAAATCTGTGGAAGTGGTGGTGGAAGTGAACAAACATGTTAAGCCGGTGAAACCGGCTGTTAAACCCGTTGAGTTTGTGAAACCGGTTGATTCGGACAAATCCGCTAAACGGACTGATTCAGATAATCCTGTGGAATTTACGAAACCAGACAAGTCCGGTAAACCTGGGAAACCGTCTGATTCAGACAAACATGTTAAAGACACATCTGTGAAATCTGCAAAATCTGTTGATTCGGAGTGACGGAGTGAAGTCTCCTGATCAAAAAATGTCACAAAAAGTGAAGCAAATACTATTAGCTAATAGACAAACTTGGTATGTTCCGGGGCCTCATGGTCAACGCTGTGGCCTTACAGAGTCCGTTGTGCTTTATGGCCCTGACAAGCTAGTGATGGAGAGACCGCATGTTTCTTGTTATTGTGGAGTGGCTGGTGAGCAGTATCATTCTGTGAAGCCTCCACAAATGTGCGTCTTAGATGTTAACACTGATCTGTGTGTTTTCGGTTTTAACTATGGAGATATGCTGAAAATATTCAACGGACATATAAAGTGATTGTTTGTTGACGAACAAATTGTGAATGACAGTGACATTAATTGTTCCCTTAACGGTAATGTTGTTTATTTGCTGTCGTGTTACATGTTGAGCTTGATTTGATTGTTAGGTTATTTGAGAGAGATTGGTCTGTTGCACGTTTTGATGTTTGTACTTGGTTTAACGCATTGGTTTACCGAGTTTTTGAATTGATTACTTGGAATTTCGTTTGGTCGTCGCTATATGGCTGAAATATTGCTGAATGCGACGTTAAACCTTAAGTCTCTCTCTCTCCTAAGGTGAACGTGTGGAGGAGAGAAAACTTACCTCTATATGTAAGGGGAGACAATTCTGTTTTTCTGATTTTGTGCCAGATATCGAGATGTTTTGTTGTTATTATGCAAATGCGAGCGTCTGGTGATATTTTGTTTCATGCTCAGTGTTCATTTAGGTATGTACTTGCGGAGTGTGATTGGTTCCGCGTGGTCTGTGATTGAGTATAAATTATAAATGTATTAATATCGTGTATTGTGGGATCTGTCCCGTTTAGTATATAGGGGCGACGGACTATAAGTACCCATTGTCGAATTGCACTAGTTGTCTTGCACACACGGGGTCTATCTTAAGGTACCACGATTGCCTGATTTGTTCTGATGTGTTTTGAGTTTGTGAATTAACCTCGCCTGCTGGAAGACGGCACCATGATTGCCCGATCCGTTGTGGACTTGGAAGACGGATGGCTAGAGATAGTCAGGTCTTTGGGAGGGGTTTAGATTTATATTTATTTTTCATTATTTATTAGACCCCGTATGTGTGACACCGACGCGTCCAGGACTCGTACCTTTTCTGTTCACTTACCTTGTACTTGGACTCGTATCTTTCCTCCTAAGTCCGACTTGTGCTCAAATTGATGGAGTCGTATCGTATCTTTAACATCAGACTCGTCTCTTATAAACAGACGCGTACCTTGTGTCTTTTGGTCTGTCTCGTACCTTTCTCGCTGATTTATCCATGCATGGGTGATAGTTGGACGCGTCTAATAGTTTAAATAAACTGCTCACGTATTGTATTTGCTGGTCTTTGCGTTTTCTATCGGTTTGTTACTTCTGGGATACCTCCTTAAGTGTCAGCCAACGGAAATCCACACTAAAAACCTGGGTTGCTAATTGAATCACGGTCGGGTTAAAACTTTACCCCGTTACATTTTGGTGCCGTGACCAGGATTTCCGGTTTGGTTGTTGCTATGGAGAGCCCGAATGCTGGCCGATGGGAAAGCATGGATCATCCCTACGAGCTTAGGACTAGGTTAGAGGGGAGGCGATCACCTAGGATGGAGGAAATTCATTGTGATATTTTCGAAAGGGAACGTAGGGTGAAAGTGGAGAATTATTATGAGGGAGTACAAAATCCAGGGATGAATACGTCGTATGGGGCAGTTGGGGGTGAGAATTTCTCCGATGCTAATCATCGGGGAGAAAATGTACAAGAAGCATGTGATCGTCTGCAAGGGATAGTTGATTCGCAAGTTAAGGAAATGGCAGAGTAAGGATAATTCCATTCGCGATTTGTTGCAATTGAAGACAGTAAGTGCTGACATTCCGCCAAGGCAACGAGTAGTAAAAAGTTCGAGCGGGTTGAACACGCTTTGGGGTATGTGGGACTCGCTTGAAGTGCAAAATGGAGTTCTCTACTACCGCTGGCTGGAAGAACATTCGAATAGTGTTCGGTTGTTGCTCGTCGCCCCGGGATACCTACGGACTAGAATATTCCAGGAGTTGCACTCTAGTAGGAATGCTGGGCATTTGGATAGGAAGAGAACGTTAGAATCCGTTAGGCGTAGAGTTTATTGGCCAGGTATGGGTGCCGATATTCGACGCTGGGTTCGACAGTGCGATAAGTGTGCTAGACGAAAGCGTGAACCCGGAAGAAAGAGGTCACCGTTACAGCAATCTGTAGTCGGTGCCCCCTTAGAGTGTATTGCCTTGGACATTTTAGAATGCCCGGTGTCTGATAGTGGGAATCTTTACATCGTGGTGATTTGCGACTATTTTACAAAGTGGGCTGAGGCTTATGCTCTTCAGGAGCATTCAGCACTCACTGTCGCAGATAAATTGATGTCGGAGTTCATCTGTCGGTATGGGGTCCCTTTAGAGATTCATTCCGATCAGGGTGGGAAATTCGAATCTTTGCTTTTCGCTAGACTATGTGAATTACTGCGCGTGCAAAAGACTCGGACAACTCTTTACAGGCCACAGTCGGACGGCCTTGTGGAGCGTTTCAATCGCACGCTCTTGCAATTGCTCGCTATGTATGTCGATATAAATCATTCTAACTGGGATGAACATCTGCCCTATGTGTTAATGACGTATCGCGCCACTATTCACGAAAGTACAGGATGCTCTCCAAATCTATTGATGTTCGGGCATGAGCTCTTTGGTCCGTTGGACCTAATGGTTGGTGACCCTCCGATGGCTCGACAGTACGCTTGCTGCATTGAGTTCGTTCGCTGGGTGGAGTACGTGTTTAAGAAGGCATTTGAGTTTACCAACAAACAATTAGCACGAGCTGCTTCCCGTCAGAAGAAGCACTATGATAGGGGCCTTATGCCTCGGGATTTTAAGGTCGGAGATTACGTATGGAGGTGGTACCCACCTGTCGCAGGCAGAAAGTTAGGATTTGGATGGATTGGTCCTTGTCGAATTGTGGGTAAACTGTCGCGTGTGACCTACCGCCTACGTGACCGACCTTCTGGAGTACCCAAGGTTATACACGTAGACCACATTAAATCCTATGCAGGAATCCATGCTAGGGAGGTTTGGGAAGGGAGGTCTGTGGCTAGTGATGTAGGGGGTGGGGGGTTTGGTGAGAAAGGTACTACAGAGGAGTGCCTGTTACCGACCATAGATCCCGCTGGTCAGGATAGTGAAGAGAGTTTCACGGGGGATTTGGAAGGTACCGAACAAGAGTGCCTGACATCTCCAGAGGAGGCTCTAGGTTCCTGGCCAAGTGGGGTCTCTGTTGAAAGCGAGAGAACACCTGTTGGGGGAAATGTTAGGTGGTCACGCGTTGGCCGACCTATACGACGTCCATTAAAGTATACTCCTTAGACCCCATTGGTGTTGAGCAGTATTACCATTATCACCTTTCATCATGTTTTTTTTTAAATTGTATATTATAGACGACAGAAATAGAAGTCGACGTCTCCGAAACAGAGCTTCTCGCCTTGGACGATGATCTCCGACCTGATTGGAAGTTCATCTGTCGGTATGGGGTCCCTTTAGAGATTCATTCCGATCAGGGTGGGGAATTCGAATCTTTGCTTTTCGCTAGACTATGTGAATTACTGCGCGTGCAAAAGACGCGGACTCCTCCTTACAGGCCACAGTCGGACGACCTTGTGGAGCGTTTCAATCGCACGCTCTTGCAAATGCTCGCTATGTATGTCGATATAAATCATTCTAACTGGGATGAACATCTGCCCTATGTGTTAATGGCGTATCGCGCCACTATTCACCAAAGTACAGGTTGCTCTCCAAATCTATTGATGTTCGGGCATGAGCTCTTGGGTCCGGTGGACCTAATGGTTGGTAACCCTCCGATGGCTCGACAGTACGCTTGCTGCATTGAGTACGTTCGCTGGGTGGAGTACGTGTTTAAGAAGGCATTTGAGTTTACCAAAAATCAATTAGCACGAGCTGCTTCACGTCAGAAGAAGTACTATGATAGGGGCCTTAAACCTCGGGATTTTAAGGTCGGAGATTACGTATGGAGGTGGTACCCACCTGCCGCAGGCAGAAAGTTAGGATTTGGATGGATTGGTCCTTGTCGAATTGTGGGTAAACTGTCGCGTGTGACCTACCGCCTACGTGACCGACCTTCTGGAGTAACCAATGTTATACACGTAGACCACCTTAAACCCAATGAAGGAATCCATGCTAGGGAGGTTTGGGAAGGGAGGTCTGTGGCTAGTGATGTAGGGGGTAGGGGATTGGTGAGGAAGGTACTACAGAGGAGTGCCTGTTACCGACCATAGATCCCGCTGGTCAGGATAGTGAGGAAAGTTTCACGGGGGATTTGGAAGGTACCGAACAAGAGTGCCTGACATCTCCAGAGGAGGCTCTAGGTTCCTGTCCAGGTGGGGTCTCTGTTGAAAGCGAGAGAACACCTGTTGGGGGAAATGTTAGGTGGTCACGCGTTGGCCGATCTATACGACGTCCATTAAAGTATACTCCTTAGACCCCATTGGTGTTAAGTAGTATTACCATTATCACCTTTCATCATGTTTCTTTTTAAATTGTATCTTATAGATGACAGAAATAGAAGTCGACGTCTCCGAAACAGAGCTTCTCGCCTTGGACGATGATCTCCGACCTGATTGGAAGGAAGGCGGCATGGCATGTGAGGTGGAACTCTGTGGTGATCATTTCTACAAGACGCTCAATAGTTTCTTCCGGCAATGGAAGTTAGTGCATCGCAAAAAGTTTCGGCGGTTTAGCTGTACATTGTGTCGCTATGGTCACGTGCGAAAGGGGGAGGTCACTAGGCACCTCCAACGAAAGCATGGATTTACCCCTGTGAAGGCTCGTGAAGTGGTAGACGGCCTGGTGGGGGAGCTCATACCTAACGCAAGGTACATCGATCCAGGGAACGTAAGATGTCCTAAACGCAAGGTGATCATCCACGTGGAGGCAAGGGAGGCGGCTAGGCGTAGGCGCCACGCCGAGCCCGTTTCTTTTGCATCTGCACTTGGGGATCACTATAATTGTCGGGACGAAGACCTGAAGTTCGGAGTGGATCAGGGAGGACGTCTGTACGTGGTGCCGATTGTGAAACCGCACTGGATGCCGGGATTTAAGAAATAGGCTGTGGACATACGAACGTTCAGATAGACAATTGAAGATATTCACGTGGACTTTTGTGTAACAAGGGAGGAGTGTAAGGGGAGACAATTCTGTTTTTCTGATTTTGTGCCAAATATGGAGATGTTTTGTTGTTATTATGCAAATGCGAGCGTCGGGTGATATTTTGTTTCATGCTCAGTGTTCATTTAGGTATGTACTTGCGGAGTGTGATTGGTTCCGCGTGGTCTGTGATTGAGTATAATTTATAAATGTATTAATATCGTGTATTGTGGGATCTGTCCCGTTTAGTATATAGGGGCGACGGACTATAAGTACCCATGGTCGAATTGCACTAGTTGTCTTGCACACAGGGGTCTATCTTAAGGTACACGATTGCCTGATTTGTCCTTATGTGTTTTGAGTTTGGGAATTAACCTCGCTTACTGGAAGACGGCACCATGATTGCCCTATCCGTTGTGGACTTGGAAGACGGATGGCTAGAGATAGTCAGGTTTTTGGGAGGGGTTTAGATTTATATTTATTTTTCATTATTTATTAGACCCCGTATGTGTGACACCGACGCGTCCAGGACTCGTACCTTTTCTGTTCACTCACCTTGCACTTGGACTCGTACCTTTCCTCTTTAGTCCGACTTGTGCTCAAATTGATGGAGTCGTATCGTATCTTTAACATCAGACTCGTCTCTTATAAACAGACGCGTACCTTGTCACTTTTGGGTCTGTCTCGTACCTTTGTCGTTGATTTATCCATGCATGTGTGATAGTTGGACGCGTCTAATAGTTTAAATAAACTGCTCACGTATTGTATTTGTTGGTCTTTGCGGTTTCTATCGGTCTGTTACTTCTGGGATACCTCCTTAAGTGTCAGCCAACGGAAATCCTCACTAAGAACCTGGGTTGCTAATTGAATCACGGTCGGGGTAAAACTTTACCCCGTTACATATACAGTACAACAGTGCGACAGTGCGAGTCATCGAACTGTATAGAGGGTAGGAAATTCAACCTTAATTTATACCGAGAAGAGATCGCGGAGAGAAAAAAAATACCGTTTGACAGTACGAGAGTCAGACAGATCGAATTTGATACAGGGGAGAACACTTTTTAAGTAAGAAAACGACAGTCCGACAGTGCGACAGTGCGACAGTCTGAGAGATAGAAGGTGAGAAAACTCCACCTTAATATATTCAGCGAAGGTATGTAGAAGAGGACACTTACCTCTCAACAGTGCGACAGTCCGAGTCATCGAACCTTACGGAGGGGACGAAACTCTACCTTTATTTGTAATATGAACAGATCGCGGAGAGAAAAACTTGCCTCACGACAATCCGACAGTGCGACAGTCCGAGTCATCGAACTTTATAGAGTGGTGGAAACTGTACCTTATTTTATACCGTGAAGAAATAGCGGAGAGAAAAACTTACCTGTTGACAGTGCGACAGCCCGAAGGATCGAATTTGATAGAGGAGAGAACATTCTACTATAATGTATATTGCGAAGGTATGAATTGGAGAAAACGTAGCTCAGGACAGTCCCACAGTGCGACAGTAAGAGTCATCGAACTTTATAGAGGGAAGGAATCTCTACCTTATTTCATACAGTGAAATAATAGCGGAGAGAAAAACTTACCTTTTGACAGCCGAAAGATCGAATTTAAAAATTCGACTCTAATCTATATTGCGAAGGTATGCAGGAGAGAAAACCTACCTCACTACAGTCCAACAGTGCGACAATGGGAGTCATCTAACTTTCTAGATGGGGGGGGGGGAGGAGAGACTCAACCTTAATTTATACCGAAATAGATTGCGCAGAGAAAAACTTACCTTTTGACAGTATGACAGTCCTAAATATCGAATTTGATGTATATCTTAATCTATATTGAGAAGCATGCAGAAGAGGAAACTTACCTCGGGACAGCCCGACAGTGCGACAGTCTGAGAGATGGAAGATGGGGGAAAAACTCTACCTTGGTATTTACAGCCAAGGTATG
>JAVTVY010044044.1:0-20919 GCA_036873755.1 Hanleya hanleyi | reverse complement strand
TTATCACCCCACCCGAAGTCTCTGACCTAGCTCTTACAGTATATAAAACAAAACACAGTATAATGAGGATCAGATACCATTGACATAATGAAGCAATGACTTTTGACAATTTTGACTGCAAATGTTTACATCTTCATGAGCAGGTCAGAGGTTAGAACCGCTAAGTATATCAAGACTGCAAATGCGTAAATACAATCTGGTACATGTAGTTTATTTTGCACAGGACATATAGCAAGACAGATTGACTCATACATTAACAGAACTCATTCCTCACATGACCAAATAAGTCAATAAAAGCTAGAATGATAAAACATGGGCAAAATATTAATATGCACCCATGGATGGTGGGAAATTACCTGACCAACAGTACATAGTACCTGTGGCAAACCTTTAGACTGAAAATGATAGAAATATGCCTAATTGTGCATGAACGTAGGGGCACAGAAATCCACAGCAGCCAAGTGCTGAAAGAACAAATACCATTCAGGGCAGCATAAACACCTGCCACATAGTGATTAATCATATTAATACAATAAATATAGCACGAGAAAGGTCCATAGGCCGCTCAGGAAATTTTTATTTTATTTTAAATATTTTTTTATTTTTTTATTTCAATAAAAGAAAACAGGGCACTGGAAGATTCACAGATACCCTCCTTAAAAGAAGTAATACCCTTCACTTCTCAGCCATTCTCGCCCAAAACATTATTTAACTGCCAGTCTGTTAAATTGTATGGCAGAGGAAAACATGAAGATCCTCAGGTTTTGTTCATTGCCCAAGGGAAGGATAGGATTAAGCATCGCTTTCTCAAGGTTAATCTTTGAAATAAAGTTGACAAAAGGAAGTCAAATTCATTTTGTTTTGTACAACTATGAGAAGTCAATATGATGGTTGTATATTACATAATACATGAATTCAGACATACCAGTATCTGTATGTGATGAAGCTCACTGGTAAAAGACCTTAAAGTGATAGTAACGATAGTTAGTACTGGATTCACAAGTCGGTATGATAGGAGGAGGGTGAATTTCCCTTCTGAAATTAGATAATGCTAATGGGGAATTCTAAAAGATAACAGTGTTGAACACATATTTACAGTTCCACATGGAAAGCACTGATGCTGCAAACAGACTGGTTGCCTGAAAATTGGAGCGATATGGAAAGTAACACACTAAAAAACTTAGAAACGACCTAATACAATATAATAATCTGGGTGTAATACAGTATATTAGAGGGACCAGTGATTCCATTGAAATAAGCTGCAGATTGATATGAACATGCATGTCACTCGAGCCCCTCAACCCTCTATCACACAGCATTCCAGAGAGAACAAACTATGGAACCACCTACATTAATGATGGAGACCTCACTGGGAAAATCCTGGAAATGATAATTAGTGGAAGGGAGTTAACACAGGATCAGCAAGCATAGAGATGCTGGGATCAGGCAATCATTTATATCTGTGAGTATGAAATCATAATGCAATGAGTAATATCATGGTCTGAAATAGCAGCATCAGACATGTGTGATGAATTACAACACATATAAGGGAAGTGGGAAGAGGTGCCGACATACTGACTGCGTCACATGACTTCACAGAATAGTCTTCTGGTTAACCTATTCTTAAGCACATACCAAGAAACTGACCCTGACTAGCTTATCTCAGAACCCGAACAATAATATAGCCAATATCAAACATTTTGGCAGCTCCAGAAGAAATTCAGGCTGAAGAAAATCCTGTTAGTAATCTGTTTTAGTAAGATATACATATATATACATGCAGCCAGTCCTCCAAAATCATTCGATAAACCATCTTTATTGCGATTCAAAGTCCATTCTTTAACTTGATGGTTAACAATATAGCGACAACCTTATGTGACATGCTTGCGACTTCTTTGGAAGGTCATCAAGAACTCGATGAACCATCTCGATAACCGAGGGCGGGGGATACAAATCCGCAACAACCTCCCAATGTTTTATAAAGGGCCACAGATAACAGTGAAGTAAAAGATGGAACTGTTATCACCTCATCCGAAGTCTCTGACCTAGCCCTTACATTATATAAAACAAAACACAGTAGGATGGGGAGCAGATACCACTGGCCTCTTGGTTGGTTTGATAACATGAGAATGGCAGCAACTGGCTAGGGCTAAATGAAGCAATGACTTTTGACAATGTTGACTGCAAATGTTTACATCTTCACGAGCAGGTCAGAGGTTAGAGCCGCTAAGTATATCAAGACTGCAAATGCGTAAAAACAATCTGGTACATGTAGTTTATTTTGCACAGGACATATAGCAAGACAGATTGACTCTTACATTAAGGGAACTCATTCCTCACATGAGCAAGTAAGTCAATAACTGCTGAGAAAACATGGGCAAAATATTAATATGCACCCATGGATGGTGGAATATTACCTGACCAGCAGTACATAGTACCTGTGGCAAACCTTTAGACTGAAAATGATAGAAATATGCCTTAGTGTGCATGAACGTAGGGGCACAGAAATCCACATCAGCCAAGTACTGGAAGAACAAATACCATTCAGAGCAGCATAAACACCTGCCACATAGTGATTAACCATAGTAATACAATAAATATAGCACAAGAAAGGTCCATGGGCCGCTCAGGAATTTTTTATTTTATTTTAAATATTTATTTATTTATTTATTTATTTCAATAAAAGAGAACAGGTCACCGGAAGATTCACAGTTACCCTCCTTAAAATAAGTATTACCCTTCACTTGCCAGCCATTCTCGCACAAAACATTTAACTGCCAGCCTGTTAAATTGTATAGCAGAGGAAAACATGAAGATCCTCAGGTTTCGTTCATTGTCCAAGGGAAGGATAGGATTAAGCACCGCTTTCTCAAGGTTAATCTTTGAAATAAAGTTGACAAAAGGAAGTCAAATTCATTTTGTGCAACTATGACAAAGTCAATATGATGGTTGTATATTACATAATACATGAATTCAGACATACCAGTATCTGTATGTGATGAAGCTCACTGGTAAAAAACGTGAAAGTGATAGTAACGATAGTTAGTACTGGATTCACAAGCCTGGGTATGATAGGACGAGGTTGAATTTCCCTTCTGAAATTAGATAATGCTAATGGGAAACTCTAAAAGATAACAGTGTTGAACATGAAGTTTTACAACATCCATGTTTACAGTTCCACATGGAAAGCACTGGTACTGCAAACAGACTGGCTGCCAGAAAATTGGAGCGATATACAAAGTAACACACAAAAAAACTTAGAAACAACCTAATACAATATAATAATCTGGGTGGAATACAGTATATTAGAGGAACCAGTAATTCCATTGAAATAAGCTGGAGATTGATATGAACATGCATGTCACTCTCAACCATCTATCACACAGCATTCCAGAAAGAAAAACTATGGAATCACCTACATTAATAATGGAGAGCTCACTGGGAAAATCCTGGAAATGATAATTAGAGGAAGGGAGTTAACACAGGATCAGCAAGCATAGAGATGCTGGGATCAGGCAATCATTTATATCTGTGAGTATGACATCATAATGAAATGAGAAATATCATGGTCTGAAATAGCAGCATCAGACATGTGTGATGAAAACTGACCCTGACTAGCTTATCTCAGAATCCGAACAATAATATAGCCAATATCAAACATTTTGGCAGCTCCAGAAGAAAGTCAGACTGAAGAAAATTCTGCACAATGCTGCATGCTGTGTTGTCAAACAAGGGCATATCTGTATAGAATTGAAAGGTAAAACTAAAAAAGGTGAGCACTATTACTCATGTAAGGAAAGTAGTCTCATCAATGCATGAACAAGAGCAGCCGACTCAACCTAAACAACTACAGTTTAGACACATATCATTTCCAACCTTCTAGAAGTCTGAAAATCTATAAAATGCCAGCTTAGTCCCCAATGACAGAGTTATACAGAAGTCACACAGTTGCTATCCTGTCAAAGTTAAAGCATATGTCAGGTAAAAAAATATGGAATTTTCTTACATATTTACGGACACTGCTCTAGTATAATAGGGACCATCTGAATATGATGTTGAGATAAAGCATAGGTGATGGTGTCACATTTCTCCTAAAATATGAATAGAACTTGACTATCAAAAGTGTGTGTAGATGAATTATGCGAGACTGCAACATCAGTAATTGTGATACTCCGGTAGCATGACCAACATTAAAAACAACCACAGATGTGTCAAATATCCGTCTCCTCGAATAAATAGAAAAAAAGAACTATCGGGCTACTGTCAACTCTAGGCCTGCAAGGATATGATGATTCATGTCAACAATGCTTATCTAAAAGTGGTGATACATGTGTGTTCTTTATAACCATAGAATGAAGTAATGTTAATGTTTAACTGACAAACTTATGTTCATGTGTACTGAAATGCTGATCTACTGATAGGTAGAATTTATTACGACCATGACCACATACTAAGTATATACACTAAGTAAATTCAGTTCAAGTCACTGTGACATAGCTCGATTTCTGACTTGATTTCAGTATACATGTTCGTGTATACTGAACTGTGAGCAGCCAATGCTGACCACCTGAGGAGTCGAATGTATTATGACCATGATCACACAATAAATATATACACCAAGTTCAAGCCACTATGACATAGCAGGATTTCTGACAAGCTTTGTATGTTCATGTATACTGAATTTTGAGCAGTCAATGCTGGCCTCATGAAAAGTAGAATGTATTATGACCATGGTATAACTGAATTTCTGAAAAGCTTAGTATGTTCATTTATACTGAATTGGAAGAAGTCAATTGGAGCGATATGCAAGAGGTGGGAAAAATTGACGTCTGGCGGCTAAAATGCAACCATATGACTCTACAGGAAAGTATTTGTCGACACCTAACACACAGGCCCGATCATACGGTGGATTCTCGGACGTCTATGTGAAGTCTATGAAGTGTCCACACGGCCCCTAACACCGGCTTAAGCGGAATTAAATACGCTAGCTCGGGAGCTCAAACAACTCATCTGATGTTAATGGATGAGCATCACGGACATCTGACGGAGTAAACACCTTAACATGGGGTAACCTGGTAAATGCAAGAAACCTAGAAAAACTAACCTGTAATGTCCGACGTCGTACGGCTTAAATTTCCCACCGAAACAATAAACCTACATATGCTGATCTCATGGGAAGTAGAATGTATTATGACCATGATATAACTGAATTTCTGAAAAGCTTAGTTTGTTCATGTGAACAGTCATTGCTGACCTCAAGAGAAGTAGAATGTATTATGACCATGATCATACACTAAATAGATACACCAAGTGAATTCAGCTCAATTAAATGTGATACAGCTGGATTTCAGAGACATATGCAGGTGGTGATGCACTGTGTATTTGAGTGATGCCAGATGGATCACACAAAATCATCGCTAAATTTTGGCATGTAAAACTCCATGTTACCGTTGGTAATATGTATACCACTTTGCAGAACATGTAAGTCAGCAAAAGGAGGATGACTAGTTTGATGGACCATCTTGGAATTGACGACGAAGAAATGATGGGCATTCCAGTCGATGATGTGCCTTCATCTCGTGAATATACAATGGAGCAGAAGATCCAAAACAGGATAGGAGTGACCTGTCAGCAGAATGGGATAAAAAATCACCTGGGCTTCCCAACATCCAGAATCGTCCGCAGACATAACACGATCTGTAATAATAGAGATATAACGCAGTATCCACATTCTGGGCATGCGATTCAATTGCTGATGTCGTGGATTCCTGAATACAGGATTGAATAGTAAAGACTAAATGGTAGCTTAGACAATGATGATACCGGGCATTGGAGAAACAATCTCTATGTTCAGGTCAAGGACCTTCTGTATTTAAAACAGCTACGAATGAGTGTCACTACTCTGCGTGTAGCGAGTCAGATCAACCTCCCGTATTTACAACCACAAGTGGCACTGCTGTGAGTGTGACAAATTAGGGTCAACCTATTAAAGTGCAGCAAATTGGGTCAACACTGCGACAAATTGGGTCTTCTTCATATAAACTTGTCAATACTGTAAAGTTTATTATTCCAAAAAAGCAAGTTTGCTTGATGAAAACTGAGAGAGTTATTAGCACGTGATTTTGAGGACTATACTTTTCCAAATGCCATCATTTATCTTTAAATAAATCGATTCTTGTAATAAATTCGAGAAAGTTATTTATTTATCTAAATTCTTTGAATCAAGGGCTTTCATGTATAATGTATAGTTTTATATAGATACAAAAAAGCACTGCCCCGTAATAAAGCAAAATTGTGATACGTACACGTACACAACTGGGATCAGATACAGTAACCTTAACATCTTCATTCAAACCGCATAGAAAAACTATGCTGAGTTCCAGTGCACAGAATAACTCCCGGTCCAGGATTTTTCTGTCCAATTCTATAAGGGATAGGTAAACAAAGTCTGTGATCTGGAAGCTTCAGTTGTCCCAGCCGTGAACGGGGACAGTCACATGTTTATCATTTCGCTTTTTTTTCCTGGCCGATTTTCTATGATCATATGGAATCTCTCAGAAGAAGTCTTTGGATGGTCTTGCCAATACACATTTGCCCTCACTTCTTACAAGAAACTAGTTGTAGACCAACTCAGTATAACAATGGAATAACATAATAATGTTTCTGAATAAACTGAATATAGTCGAAAACTTCAAAAGTGGACAGGTGTTGCAACTTCGGCGTGTCCACATTCAAAAAATTTAAAAATATTACATTGTGATTTTGCAATTTTGTCAAGATTGGTGTAATAACATTGCTTACACGTTTGAAAAGTTTCAGGCTCCTTGATAGAAAAAGGTTTTTGTGCACACAAGTCATGTATAGACTTGCACTAATGCAAATTCCTTCGGGTATGTCTTTTCGTTTATTTCTCTATTTGTACTCACGATAACTTGAATGTGGGTGTGTGGAGGTCAACCTCGGCGGAAAGATATTACGGGCATATCCCGTTTTTATTATTATTGTCAGAACCGACATTCACTGCCGAAGTCAAAAATCTATTGTGAGCGAAACAGCTCACCAATTACCAATATACGAGTTGTCAGAGCATTTCCATCATAGCTCTTTAGATTTTTATCTACTACCGCTTATGCCGGTGCTAGAGGCCGTGTGGTCATATCATTCAAGTTGCCACATGAACAGGTACAATAAAAGCATACCTGAGATACAACACATATCACGAATCGTTAGATTCATGGTATGTGCTTTAGAATAGCTTAACCGGAGGACTATACTGTGAAGTCATGTGGCTCTGTCAGTATGTCGGCACCTTTCCCACTTCCCATATATGTGTTGTAATTAGAAGGTATTGGGTCTACTATAGGAGCAAAATATATCATATTCTAAGATTCACCATCATGCGTTCAAGCGATTAAAAGAGGAATTTCAACTCATCCCACCATCTTGAATATTCTACAATTATATGACCGTAGGTTTCATCAACAGATTGATATTGTGTTTTGTTGGTTGACTAGCCACGTTGGCATCGAATGAAATACTGAATCTGATAAAATGGCCAATGCAGCCCTAGATAAGAAATTGATCTTGTTGGAATCCCATATAGCGATTTCACACCCTTTGTCTGTGCTTATGTGAGAAAGCTGTTTCAATCTTTATGGGATGCTGTGGATAATAACAAACTTCGTGAGTTCCAAATATCTGTACGCTATACTCGTCTGAGCAGCCAGAAACGTTTCGATCAAGCCATGATCAGGCGATGTAGAGTCGACCACGATTTACTCACGCACATTTACTGAAAAAAGAACCAGTCCCAAGGTATATTCCATGCCACGAAGATCTCACAGCGAAACATATTCTGATCGACTGCACAGATTTTAAGATTGTAAGAGATTTTTTTTTGTCGAGCAGCTACTTTATAAAATCTTTTCAGTCAGATAAATGGAGATTGTATTTTCTGGGGCATTTCTGGCATGGCATATTTTAATTGATTTGCTAATGTATATTGTACCTAGCTAAATGTAATTGCAGGGGAGGCTGACTCCATTTGACACTATTTGACTTCTGCAGAGGTTGACCCCAATGTAATTGCAGTAGAGGTTGACCCTATTTGTCACTATTTATTCCAGGGGAGGTTGATCCCTTTTGCCATTGCAAGATTTCAGGTTTTAACAAAATTTTGTGAAATCCTATCCTAAATTTAAAACTTTCTTATGTAACCTTTTCAAGTGTGTTACCTACATGATTGGAATATCGTGTCCAAAGTGCATATTTGTCACTATTTATTCCAGGGGAGGTTGATCCCTTTTGCCATTGCAAGATTTCAGGTTTTAACAAAATTTTGTGAAATCCTATCCTAAATTTAAAACTTTCTTATGTAACCTTTTCAAGTGTGTTACCTACATGATTGGAATATCGTGTCCAAAGTGCATGTTTGTACATCAAATAACAAGAGAGAAATTAGACGAAAACCCACTTTTTTGGCGAAAAACTAAATAGAGAATACGGCCAAAAACCAATCAGCCTACAGCATCACGAATGGCTTGAGTTTTAAAAAAAGTCATGTTTTTTACTACAATGCACTAATTCTCCTAATTTCTTATTTCCCCAACTTGTAGGTTTGACTGTGTACTCTGGTATAAGACAAAAAAAATCGAGATTTTGAAGCTTCGACCCGATACAGTAACCTTAAAGGGGTCGACAATGTAACAAACCTCCAATTACATGGCTCCAATATTACCCAAGGTGTTTCAAGTTATCGTCCAGTGACAATACTGGACATTCCGCAAGAACTAATTGTAAGGAACTGGACAATCACAATCAATATTCCGAGGATCCCGAATGGCCCAGTGGTTTGCAATGCTGTATCGAACTATTTCGAATTTACGGAACCGCCATTCATTTCGATCAATACAATGGGGGCTTGAGTGAAACGAATTCACGTCCGGGGGCTTTAGCTGTGATTGTGAACCAACGAAATGTATTTATAGTTGACATATAAGCCTTAAACTTTCCAGATGAAAAGGCCTAAATATAGAAAACTAATGAATTACAAGCGTCTAGTTCGTCATTCATAATTCAGCCGTCGTCCATTGAAGAATATCGAAGTCCATAATCCAAAGACCTATTACATATTCCATATAACAGTATTAGCACCAAATTCAAAAAGACAATCATAGTATACATATATATTATGATTGAAACCTGACTTGACGGCTAATCAGAAAAAACCTGACGGCTAATCAGAAAATTGTCTTCACAGAACTAAAACAGTTCGTGACTGAGTGTTCAAAGTGAGAAAAAGTGGGTCGTACAGTAGTCGCCGTCGACTGGTTGAATCTTGCCAAGAGCAGATACGGTCCGCCATATTGATAGAAATACATTTCCTCAAACAAAGCAAGTGATGACAGACCCATCGTGATAAAAGTACTAGCATTACCTTCAGAGTAATTATGTGTTATCTTCAGCAGACAAAGCCAAAAATAATATAATATTAATTTGTGTATATTTCTATTACCAGGTGATGGTTATGGAATTAAGCATATTAGTTTCACCATCTGTTAGTTCGAAAATGTCATTTTTGCCGACGAAGCATCGCTTCCCGGAATTGAAACCAAGGTGAACAACGGCCTTTGTGGTGTAAATTATTGGTAACCAAACAATACAATTTGTGCAAACGCCCACTTTTGCTTGGGGCCTTAATAAAAAGCTGTAAAATATGGAGCATCGAGAGATACTGGGTGCAATTCTTGAAAATAATCTCTCTTAGAAACGACACATAAATATGACTGTTAACACTGTTTCTGCTAGCCAGAATTAAGCAGTTTTACTCCTTGATATTTGGAAGCGGTTCTATAATAGTTATCTTCTCGCGTCAATAATTGGATGGGTAACAGGGTAATTTAATGGCCGGGATGATGTGTTTCCAGGATAATAGGAACTGTGGGTACTCCCGTATCCTGGCATATGTAGACACCGTCGTGGTGTGACTGAACAATTGTTGAAAACAGCGTTAAATCCTACTCACTCACTCTCACACTCACTCACTCACTCACTCCCATGTCTTCTGATATGGTATCCTCTATCACAGCGACTCAGTGTTGTGTTTAATAGTTGCCCGTATATGGTGAAATTCTGTTGGTGGACGTTCGTCCCCGAGGCTTGCCCTCTGTACAAATCATTGTGATTGTAGTTTTGTGACTTGTAAGCATGGTAAATAATGAAGCGCTTGGTCGGCGTCTGGCCTCACAGGTATCTGTTCTGAACACGAACTTGCATTCAATAAATATTTCTTCGTTTAAGCCGTTTTCTATCATCTGGCGGTCACATGGATAATGATTTTCCAACAGATGACTTGATAGGGCTATTAAATCATCGCTCTGAAATAATTGTGTCTAATACCACTCAAGACGATCTTAGGGACGTTGTGGTCAATATGTCCACATGAATAAGTACAATAAAAGCGTGGCTGGAATACGAATCATCACAGGGATCACTTTAGGTCCTTGTTATATTTTCAGAAATATGCAGTTAGTATGGTTTTTTGTGACTCATTACGTCGGCATCGTTTTCCACCACCCTTTTAATATGCCGTTTAATCAGGGACATATTGGAAACATTACAGATACGTGGCGAGAGACTAATAACGCATAGCGATATGCTCTTTAGAGTACTTCCCCTTTGCAAGCCAATCATTCATATTAGGTCATGGTATTTCTGGGACTATAGTACAATAAGATGGCTGGATATGTGTGTATTTTTAGCATGCAGGTGATTCATTTTTATCAGTATGATCCCCCTCGCCACAGGCCCCGATACGCTTATTGAACAAGTGAAAAGAACAAAGTGTGTGAACTGTGTGAAGACACATTGAAACTGCGTTTAGCTCAAGACTTTTGTCATGACAATATTTTCACAGTGAGGTCATTTATCTGAATTAATTCAGTTTTCTAGGAACTAGATCATCCTGATTTAAAATTTAATTTCCTTAAAAATCCAGAATATGTGATATCCTTGGATAACATCTGCATGTACAGCACAGTTAATTAAGTGCACTTTGGTGACATTGCTGTATAGCAATATGGGCTGAGTTGTGTTGGAAAAGGGTTTAAAAATATTGAATCGGAAACCTTGTAACTGAGCGCATCTGGTCAACTGGAAAACTGATAATGTATCCCCAAAACACCGTAATTGAAATCACTGTCAGTTTCTCAATTGCAAGCGTCAGATCCGATAGTCAATATTCAGCCGTCGTTCATAATATAATTTCCGCGTCAATAATCGAAAGACCTATTTCATATGTCAGTTAGCATCAATTCCAAATATTTTTCAAATACAAATAATAATAATAAAAGCACAAGATCAAAAGTTTTGATTTATCTGAGCAAGTCATGATGATATTCTATACATATAATCCTAATCCCTGACCATTGCTCTTTATCCTATAATGAATGTCAAGTTGTTTTCAGAGTATGTATCTCAGTCACGCTTTGATTGTGACCTTTCATTTCAACACCATGGAGATGTAGAACAAATGATATTCAAACGGCCCAAGCCCCTGGTTAAGCGAAAGTAGACAGACGTTAGGAAACGTAGCCCCAGAGATCTTGTACTCGACGGTCGTATTTCCTTTCAGTGTACGATATTTATCACAGAATTTGAGGAAAATAAAATGGAGGCGTTTGGTGGTATATCCCAGTTTGACAAGTTTCTGCAGAAATAGTCTGTGGCGTTAATTAAAGTCGTCAGTCCGCACATGATCTAGCAATGCTACCCGGTGAGATATGTAAATGCCGTATGTATGTACTACCATTAATATTACTACCCTTCGGCTTAAAAATCTTTGATTTCATTATAACGGGCCAAGTAATGGTCCCTCGATAGCACAAAAGAAGACCAAAGTTTCTGAAGAACATCCTGCGTCTTATAAATCTTTGATTTCATTATAACGGGCCAAGAAATGGTCCCTCGATAGCACAAAAGAAGACCAAAGTCTCTGAAGAACATCCTGCGTCTTATAAATCTTTGATTTCATTATAACGGGCCAAGAAATGGTCCCTCGATAGCACAAAAGAAGACCAAAGTTTCTGAAGAACATCCTGCGTCTTATAAATCTTTGATTTCATTATAACGGGCCAAGAAATGGTCCCTCGATAGCACAAAAGAAGACCAAAGTTTCTGAAGAACATTAATCGGAACCGAAATCGAGTAAAATACGATTGGTTACACTTAGCTAGGTTTTTTTGCCACGTTAGAGTTAAGGCAGACAGTTCAAAACAGTGGCATTAACCAGTCTAATTAGGCTTGACTTGATGCTATTGGTCGTATGAACATAGGGCAATAAAAGATTTTCATGGTGTTGCTTTCAAGATGGAAGGGTGACTCAGATACAATATAATTTCTTTGATAGGCATTTAGAAGTCGGCGTATATAACACAAGGCTATTCTATGGATAACAACTTCTTTATTGCTGTGGAGCTGACGTTTCGTTGGAGATACTTCCAACTTTTTCAAAGCTAATGATCTACATAGTACAGTTGAGGGTATTTATACAAGTGATAACAAGCAAACAAGGTCACAAAATAATCATAGCACAATAGGTTTCATGAGTTAATCATGTCAAAATAAAGAAATTCAAATAGTGAATATGGCTATTATAATCTGCTAATCATCTAGGCGGGTAAAGACAATGGGTGATTACAGATTAAGTTCAAAGTGGCCTCATGGTTAAAGTGACAAAATTATTGAATCTTATATGTGTGAGGATTATACAATTGGTAAGAGATAATCACATGGATAAATAGCATAACGTGTGAGAAGTACATTAAGGATAATGAAAGGATTAACGGTCACGGTGGTAATCTCCATCTAAGCTGATAAGGCTGTCATAGGCGCTGGGTACAAACTGTCCACTGTCTCTGTTGATTGCGGGCTTGTGTCTTTTGATGTGAATGGCTTCCTGTAGTCTCCTCTTTGTTTGGTCGGTCTGGTGGATGGAAAGTTTGTGTATGTTTTGCCAATTTATCTGGTGTCCTGAATGTTCCGTCAGGTGGTCCGAAATGGCTGATTTTCCGTCTGTTTTATTGCTGGAGGCCTTATGTTCCTTGATGCGGACGTTGAGGGGTCGCATGGTTTCTCCTATGTAACTTTCCTGGCAGGAGCAGTCAATTTTGTAGATAATTCCCTTGGGCTGGGGTGGGTCGGTTGGTGGTAGTCGTCCTGTAGCGTTAAGGTACTTTTTAAGGGATCTGCTGCTGCAAAATACCGCATCGATGCTGGCTTGTTCTTTCAGGAGTCGTTTTATGTGGTGACTGGTCTGCCCAATATATGGAATAGCGATGAAAACAGGACTGGGGTCTCGGGGAATTGGATTTTGTTGCGGCTGGGGTTGCAATGTCTTCTTGATAATTCGGTCTAGCATGGCTTTGGGGTACTTGTTTTGATCAGTGAAAACTGTCTTTAAGTGGTTTAGTTCACTGGGCAGGCTCTCTGTGGAACATATATTTTTGGCTCGTCTGGTTAAGGTAGATATGATGCCGGCTTTAACTTGACTTGGGTGGTTGGATAGGTAATGGATATATTGGTCGGTGTGGGTGGGTTTCCTATAAACGCTGGTTTTGAGGGTATGGTTCTGCCAGTGGACTAGCACGTCAAGGAAGGGGAGTTTGTTGTCATCTTCTTTCTCCATGGTGAATTTCATTCTCGGATGTTGGGCATTTAAGTGGTTGAGAAGGTGGTGGGGTCATCACCGTCTTCGAGAATGGAGAAAACGTCGTCAACTTTTCTGTGCCAACACATAGGCTTGATGGGGGCAGTGAGGAGAGCGGATTCTTCAAGTTCGGTCATGTAAATTTCAGTGATCATCGGGGATAGAGGGGATCCCATAGGTTAATCCATGTATCTGCTCATAGACCTAGTATGTGGAGTTAACACAGGATTCCGCTAATTTCATAATGCTGTCTATGGGCAGGGAGGTTTTCATAGTGGGTCGGGATTCTGTGACTCTTCTCCTGATGATGTCCATGGCCCGATCTCTAGGGATCTTGGTAAAGAGGTCTACCACGTCATAACTGACCATCCTGCCCGGGTTTTGGATGGGAAGGATTTTTTCACAAAAATCAGTCGAATCTTTAACGAAGGAGTTGGCCGTCTTTTCCAGTGGTGCTAGCAGTTGGGTTAGGTGCTGGGCCGTGCTGTAATGCACAGTATCTCTACTGCAGACCAACAACCTAACTTTGACGGGGTCTTTATGGATCTTGACTGTAGCTCGTGCATACGGGGGCTGAGGGTGGGATGTGACAAGTTTTTTGTACAGGGCATGGTCTATTTCTTTGTTGTCTTGTAGTTCTTTCACTAGGGCTCGGTGATCTTTGTCAATTGTGGAGGTCGGGTCTTTGATCAGGGTCTTATATGTTAACGTATCTCCCAGCATCAGCGTTATCATTTCCTCGTACTTGGTCCTGTCCAAAATGACGGACACTTAAAGACAGTTTTCACTGATCAAAACAAGTACCCCAAAGCCATGCTAGACCGAATTATCAAGAAGACATTGCAAACCCAGCCGCAACAAAATCCAATTCCCGAGACCCCAGTCCTGTTTTCATCGCTATTCCATATATTGGGCAGACCAGTCACCACATAAAACGACTCCTGAAAGAACAAGCCAGCATCGATGCGGTATTTTGCAGCAGCAGATCCCTTAAAAAGTACCTTACCGCTACAGGACGACTACCACCAACCGACCCACCCCAGCCCAAGGGAATTATCTACAAAATTGACTGCTCCTGCCAGTAAAGTTACATAGGAGAAACCATGCGACCTCTCAACGTCCGCATCAAGGAACATAAGGCCTCCAGCAATAAAACAGACGGAAAATCAGCCATTTCGGACCACCTGACGGAACACCCAGGACACCAGATAAATTGGCAAAACATACACAAACTTTCCATCCACCAGACCGACCAAACAAAGAGGAGACTACAGGAAGCCATTCACATCAAAAGACACAAGCCCGCAATCAACAGAGACAGTGGACAGTTTGTACCCAGCGCCTATGACAGCCTTATCAGCTTAGATGGAGATTACTACCGTGACCGTTAATCCTTTCATTATCCTTTATGTACTTCTCACACGTTATGCTATTTATCCATGTGATTATCTCTTACCAATTGTATAATCCTCACACATATAAGATTCAATAATTTTGTCACTTTAACCATGAGGCCACTTTGAACTTAATCTGTAATCACCCATTGTCTTTACCCGCCTAGATGATTAGCAGATTATAATAGCCATATTCACTATTTGAATTTCTTTATTTTGACATGATTAACTCATGAAACCTATTGTGCTATGATTATTTTGTGACCTTGTTTGCTTGTTATCACTTGTATAAATACCCTCAACTGTACTATGTAGATTTATTATTATATGCGGTGACTACAACAGTCATAACCCCATTTGGGACGACAATTGCACCAAGGCAGACGAAAAAGGCCAAGTAGTGGAAAAATGGCTTGACCAAAACAACCTATGCTATTTAAATAATGGCCACGGGACGCGAATAGACATGAACACCGGTAAACTATCTGCAATAGATTTAACTATTGTCTCCCCTGATCTAGCTGTTAAATCCGAATGGGAAGTGATTCCCGACACGCTTGACAGCGACCACTTCGCCATTCTGACGAAAATTAGTATAAAACCGGACTCTGAAAGGACAGACGCCCCTCCAAAATTTCAGTACTCCAGAGCCGACTGGAAAAGCTTCCAGAAAGACTGTCAAAGCCTAAATCATGACGAGATATTCAATTCCGATCCAGAGATGTTTAATGAAAACACTACAAATTCACTACTAAACATAGCACAAAAATATATTCCGATATCACAACAGCGCCACGACAAAAACCCGGTACCCTGGTGGAACCCTGAGTGTGCAAAGAATATTGCAGCCAAAAAGAAGGCACTTAGAAAATTCAAAAAAAGTAGGCTCCAAACTGATCACGCGAACTACAAGGAACTCAAAATCATAGCTGAAAAAAGTGTCAAAGAAGCTAAATCCAAATGCTGGGAAGACTTTTGCAACACTATAGATACCAAAACCAATTCAAAAAAAGTATGGAACAAAATAAAAAATATACAAGGAAAGTTAACAAACACAGTCCCTGTACTGAACAAAACTAAAAAAAACGAACAAAGAAAAGGCAGAACACCTCGCCGAATCTTTCGCTTCAAACAGTAGCGATAGCAACCTGAAACCAGAATTCAGAAAAATTAAGGAAGAAACAACGATAGAAAACGATTTGGACGATCATTTAGAAAACTATCTCAATGCAGACTTCAACATTAATGAATACCGCAAAGCTATACACTGTAAAAAAGAGAGCTCACCTGGTGAAGACAAACTAGGATACAATATCCTTAAACACCTACCAAATAAAACACAGAAACTAATTTTGAAACTAATTAATGTCAGCTGGCAGACCAAACAACTTCCAAGTAAATGGAAAACATCCATCGTTATCCCAATCCCAAAACCAGGTAAAGATTCATCAGACAGCAACTCTTACCGCCCAATCTCTCTCACTTCAAATCTATGCAAAATAATGGAAACCATGGTAAAGAATAGACTGGAATTTCATATGGAAAACAACAACTTATTAAACAAAACCCAAAGCGGCTTTCGTAAGAACAGAAGTACATTAGACCATATAGCCAGATTACAACACTCAATAAAAAAGGGGAATGCCAAACATCAGTACACACTAGGTATCTTCCTAGACATAGAAAAAGCATTTGACCTTGTATGGCAGGGCGATAATCACCCATGCCACAAAATTTTTGGAGATAAAAGTGAATATGAATATTTAAAGAAAAACTGGGGAAAAGACTCCGCCCCCCTCGGCTACACCGTAAATAACCTATTCCAAGAGCACGAAATACCCATCGCACACATCTGCGACACAGACAAAATCACTAGACCACCCTGGGAATTAGAGTCGCCCCACGTGGACACAAGTATTCACGATTACCTCACAAAGAAGGACAACCCAGACTTTATAAGAGCCACCACCCTTGAATATATCAACCAAAACTGGAAAAATTACTTAAAAATCTATACAGACGGATCGAAAAACACAAGTAATAACACAGGATCAGCTTTTGTTATACCTGAGCTCAACATACAAAATGGTTTCAAACTTCCAGACAATATGTCTGTATACACTAGTGAACTGATTGCTATAATTAAGGCTCTCGAATGGGTCATCGAGCACAAACCAATCCGTGCGGTGATACTCAGGGACTCCCTTAGTGGACTCACATCAATCAAAAATTCTATATCTGACAGTAGACCTGATCTCATACACAAAATAGAATGTATATGTACACAAATACACAACGAGGGTATAGACGCCATCTTAGCATGGGTCCCCGCGCATGTCAACATCAGAGGTAACGAAGCAGCCGACGAAACTGCCAAAGACAGTCTTGCTAAAACTACACACGATGTGCCAATAGGATTAGGATATAAAGAACTCAACACTATCATTAGACGCAAAATAGATAGCAAGTGGCAAAAGGAATGGAACGAAGAAGAACGTGGACGGTGGTTACATAAGATCCTTGATGGAGAGAAAAGACAAGCCCAGGGATTCCAGTTAGACAATAAACGTGATGACCGCATAATCACCAGATTAAGACTAGGCAAACCCGGACTTAAATCACATCTGTCCATGCTTCTGAAAAACACCTCACCACTCTGTACCGCATGCAACAATGTAGAAGAAACAATAGAACACGTGCTACTTGAATGCCCAATCCACAACCAACAAAGTGTGGCACTTAGAAACGAATTTAAAAAATTCAACACTCCCTTAACATTACCAGCGTTATTAAACCCTAAGCCCCCCATTAAAAATCAGGTATTCAAGTCCTTGATAAATTTTAGAAAACTGCTGGTTATTACTCCAGTATATAATACTACCGCCGTACATGCGCAGTTTTTTTTTTTTTTTTTTTTTTTCCCCCCACATAATCAACTACTAGTACACCAAGTGCTATGACACGATTTGATAGAGGCCAAATCATTCTTCTGACTTCAACAAATGGTATGGTTGCAGCGGAGTTACCTTGATACTTGAGGGCCGTGTGCACCATAGCCATACAAAACATTATGGCCATAATAAACTATACATACATAACATCTGGCCAAAATGTCACAGACACATTTAGAAATAAAATAGGCGTGGCAACAACGGAGTTACCTTGATACTTGAGGGCCGTCTGTTCCACTGTCCTACAAAACAAACGATGGCCAAATCTAATTGAATTCATGACAAAATTAGCACGGCCAAATCGCATATAGCGAGCAGTGTTCGGCATAAAATATAGGAAATGGTGATGGCGGAGTTACCTTGATATTGAGGGCCGTCTATCTCATTGTCCTACAAATTCTTTATGGCCATCAAACGATAATGCGTACAGAAATAATACAGTGCCGTTTATTTGTGTATTCACCTAGTACTGAATCTATCGAAATGTTTAGTTATTTATTCATTTGTTTATCTATTTACTCACCTAATTATATATTGCTATTCATATTATGTGACTGACATTCGGGGCGTGCCTGTTGTTGGGAGGAAGATATATCAAATTATTGCATCGAAAAACAATAGAAAACAAGAATGACTACAAGCCTTCTATTTCATATGATACAGGCACACCGAAGACCACAGACGAGTTGGACAAGACCTGAAACAGAAGACGGATGACGATTACAAGAATATCAACAGCGCCTTGAGTGACAACGCCGCATAGCAAGAACACCCATTCAGAATACTCGACCCTAGACCACACCAGACACGCTACCCCTTAGATGTTACCGAACTGACGCTCCAACACAGAATATGATCCTTTGACTTTCACGTAATATAGGACGTAGACCTGCCGTTCTGTACCCCACTACACACTCCAAGCAATTGTTACAGGCACAGATTTCTGGAAGGACCCACCCTGTTCCCAAGGGCGTCGTTAGGGAAGCCGTCTCGAAGAATCCTGAAAACGCCCTGGTTCTCCCAGTTTTTTCTGGATGGCTTTGTGCGTACTATGGGGTACCGAGACAAAGGAATCATCCACGCGATTATAACAAATATTTTCCAGTATAAAAACCAATAACAGACTTAACGACTTGTACATAGCGACTCTTCTCTACTAGTATTTATATTTCCTCATTGTTATTGTTATTCATTATTTAATTATTTATTTTAATATCTAGCGTTGCAAAAGATCTCAAATTAACAAAGAAATGTACCGTGAAATTTAAATAAAGCATTGAGTTGATGGGCCGCGAAATCCGTATGGGAAGCGGCCCTTAAACTACTATTTCACTCATGTAGATCATTAGCTTTGAAAAAGTTGGAAGTATCTCCAACGAAACGTCAGCTCCACAGCAATAAAGAAGTTGTTATCCATAGAATAGCCTTGTGTTAGATACAATATACTCTAGAAAACGACTTGGAAATTCATTCGAGAAAGGGAATACCGGTCAGTGATCAGGATTAGACGATACGAATGAGCGACGACATGCCAGGTACTTAAATTGTAGGTAAAAAGTTTAAAGATTATGCTCAATCTAATTCAAATTAAATCCTATCTGCGCTCCATTTGGATATGTCGCTTGTAGGACCTAACAGGCTTGCAGTAACACGCGTGTTAACCAATGCCGAGAACGCTTCATAGCTCTTTGAAGGGAACATTGATGACAAAGAATTTTTGGTTGGCTCGGCCGAAATTATTAATCGGCTCGCTGGCCATGTTTTTTCATGTTGCCGCGATCCCGACATTGTGGCACCATAATACGGGGTAGATATATGGACTGATCTTTGTTGTAAACATTGGGGTAAATGGACACAGTGAACCTATCTCCCCTCCCCGACTGCAAATAGATGAGTCCAGATGCGACCATGATGTCATAATGCTATTAAATATCCATGGTATGGGCGCTCAGAACACCAAATTCAATTGAAATACGTAAGATGCTATATAGCGACATGTACGATTGGGGAGCATTGATAGGATATTAATTTATTAAGATTGGATTATGCTATTAGTCATTCCAAGGATGTAGATTATCAAACTTAGGGAATACCTCACGCTTATGGCAAACAAGAAAACTATTTTAGTTGAAAGGTCAAAGGTCAAGGCCACTGGAGATTAAAACAGGAAACTATTGAAAGTCCCATTTTTGTGGATTGGAACGTTATGCAAGAGATGGGAATAATTGACGACGTCTGGCGACTGAATAGCAATCATATGACTTCTGTCGGCAACTCACATTGAATGCATTAGTGGGAAGCGATAGTAGTATACAAAACATTTTTCGAGCCTTATTGACCTAAAAAATTTGCATATTCGGGGCGGAAACGAGGCGGAGAGGTCAAGTGTACTATAGTTCCGGCAGAATTACAAGCGTCTAGTCCGTCATTCATAATCCAGCCGTCGTCCATTAGAGAATATCCGCGTCCATAATCCAAAGACCTATTCCATTTCCATATAACAGTATTAGCACCAATTCAAAAAGACAAAAGTATACATAAACATAGGATTGTTTCCTGCAAGAGAGAAGCGGTCAACAATTTTCAATGATGCCGGCAAGACATCATGATGTTCCAAAATATCAAATCCGTATCGCTGATCAGTATTCTTAATCCATAATATTCGTTATAGAGTCGTCATCTAAAAATGATGTACCTCGGCCACGCTTTGATTGTGACTGTTCATATGAGTACCATGAGGATCTTGAAGTACATGGGCTCATACGGCCCCTAGCCCCGGGTTAAGCGGAATTAGACACATGTTACGAAACGTAGCGCCATAGATCTTGCACGCAACGTTCGTATTTTGCTATCAGCATGCGATATGTAT
>JAVTVY010044043.1:0-20522 GCA_036873755.1 Hanleya hanleyi | reverse complement strand
GTCAGTTCGGAATGGTTTACAAAGAATATAAATAGTAGTAGTATAAACACGGAAAAGGTCGCATTGCCCTCTTTGCACTTAAACTTGAGGGGTAACTCGTGATTTCCGTGGAGCGTCCGACAGGGGGCGCCACCAGCTCAAGAGAGCGCCCCGCAAAAGGGAGGTAACTCTTGATGTACTTTTGTAATTTTTGGCAAATGCCGGGTTATCTTCCCTGATTCGAACATTTGCATATTAAATCTATACGGGAAAATGCCTGTATGGGGTATGGATGGTCCGATTGGGTCGTATGAGGTATCAATGTGAAGCAGTCGTGAAGGGGCATCTGATGGGCTGGGTGTAGGGTTGAAATAGCGTCATTCTGCGCATGGGCGGTGGACAAAGGGTATGGGAATAGACGTTTTGGGGTCGAGGTGGGCCACTAGTGGTCCTATGGAGTTGAGTGAGGTATCAATGTGAAGCCTATGTGAGGGGGCATCCGACGGGGTGGGAGTGGGGTTGAAATATCGTCATTCTGCGCATGCCCGGTAGACAAAGGGTATGGAAATAGACGTTTTGGGATCTAGGGGAGCCCCTAATGGGCCGATAGAGTCGTATGAGGTATCACTGTGAAGCACACATGAGGGGGCATCCGCCTGGATTAGTGGCTCGGGCGTTGTCAACACTCTGCGCATGCGCAAATAGGGAATTGTGGGAAAAGGGTATGGGAATAGACGTTTTGGGGTCTGGGTGGGCCACTAATGGCCCTATGGAGTCGTATGAGGTATCCATGTGAAGCATTCGTAAAGGAGCATCCACCTGGACTAGTGTCTCGGCCGTTGTCAACATTCTGCGCATGCGCAGACAGGGAATTGTGGAAAAGGGCATGGAAGTAGACGTTTTGGGGTCTATTTGGGCCCCTATTGGTCCTATGGAGTCGGGTGAGGTATCGTTGTGAAGGATACGTGAGGGGCATCCGCCTATACTAGTTTGACGTGGAACTGGCGTCATTCTGCGCATGCGCAGTAGCCAAAGGGTATGGAAATATACGTTTTGGGGCCGAGGTGGGCCACTATTGGTCCTATGGAGTCGTATGAGGTATCAATGTGAAGCCTATTTGAGGGGGCATCCGTCTGGGCTAGTGTCTCGGCCGTTGTCAACAGTCTGCGCATGCGCAAACAGGGAATTGTGGGAAAAGGATATGGAAATAGACGTTTTGGGGTCTGGGTGGGCTACTATTGATCCTATGGAGTCGTATGAGGTATCAATGTGAAGCATTCGTAAAGGAGTATCCACCTGGACTAGTGTCTCGGCCGTTGTCAACATTCTGCGCATGCGCAGACAGGGAATTGTGGAAAAGGGCATTGGAATGGACATTTTGGGGTCTATTTGGGCCCCTGGTCGTCCGATGGGATCCAGTCAGGTATCGTTGTAAAGGGTACGTGAGGGGGCATCCGCCTGGACTAGTATCACGTGGAACTGACGTCATTCTGCGCATCCGTAGTAGACAAAGTGTATGGAAATAGACGTTTTAGGGTCTAGGTGGGTTCCTAGTGGTCCGATGGAGTTGAGTGAGGTATCAATGTAAAGCAGTCGTGAAGGAGCATCCAGTCATGGATGGGTGCACGTAAAATTAGGATTTTTTCCCGAAAATATAAAAGCGGAACACGGACTTTACCCCTAAAATAGTGGAAAACACCTATCAACCCTAGCCAAAAGGGCTAATATCGGTCCCCGGGCTTATTGGGACCTGTCTATCAAGTCAATGGGGTGGGTGCATGTAAAATTAGGATTTTGCCCCGAAAATATAACAAGAGCCCAAGGGGCTTCAATATACGCCCATATATCTGGAATTACATTGGTCCAAATCTCAAGGTTGTTTAATAGCCTTGATTTCAATTGGTAGCTAGCAAACTAGAGAAAGGTCTACAATTTCGTGCTTTCGAGAATGTAACATATCACATCTTAGACTGAATGATAAACTAAAATGAGCTTAACTCTTGGTAACAAGTTGACAGCTCACATATCCAATACTGAAATCGACAATAGTCAAACACAAGAAAATAACAGTTTTCCTGCAAATGGATTCCTTTCAAGCGAGAGAATTTTTCATGAAGGAAAGTGATGAAGTAAACATTTGTTCTTGAGTTAATATAATAGGTATGAAGTTCATAAAGGACCCCTCTCCCCGTTAAATTAGTAAATGTATGGTTTTAATTTCACAACAGTTTAAATGTAGCTGTTTCAAACATGGGGACAACTCCACATGACAAATGCCATATACATGTACATGTATGGGAGAGAACTCTGAATATTCCAACCTACATGTAACACACACTGTAGAGTCAGCTGAACTTGATTCAGTTTTGGGGGACTGTGAATGTGACTTTTAATGATTTATTGATTTTGGGGTCACAGTGACCTTGACCTTTGACCCACATTTTGGTATGAAACACATCATGTCCCTTTAATGTATCTACTTACAGAAATAATTTATTTTTAATGATTTCCTGATTTTGGGGTCACAGTGACCTTAGACACATCGTCTTCCCTCAATGTATCAATGGACACAAAAAATCATGATTTTTATGAATTTCATGATTTTGGGGGTCACAGTGACCTTGACTATTGACCTCGACCTAAATTTTGGTACTTGACACACCGTCTCCCCGTAATTTCTCAATGGACACAAATAATCATGATTTTTAACAATTTCACGATTTTAGGGTCACAGTGACCTTGACCTTGACCTACATTTTGGTATGTGACACATGTATGTGGTACGTGTCCCACTAATGTATCTACTGGCACAAAAATTGTTATTTTTAATAATTTCCTGATTTTGGGGTCACAGTGACCTTTGACCTGACCTAATTTTTGGTATGCGACACTTCATTTCCCCCTATTGAATCTACTCACAAACAATTAGTAATTTTTAATGATTTTCTGATATTTAGGTCACACTGACCTTTGACCTTGATTCTGGGGTCACAGTGACCTTGTCTATTGACCTGGACCTAAATTTTGGTACATGACAAAATGGCTCCCTGTAATTTGTCAACGGACTCAAAAAATCATGATTTTTAACAATTTCACGATTTTGGGGTCACAGTGACCTTGACCTTTACCTACATTTTGGTAGGCGACACAGTGTCCCACTAATGTATCTACTGACACAAAAAAAAATATTTTTAATAATTTCCTGGTTTTGGGGTCACAGTGACCTTTGACTGTGACCTATTTTTTGGTATGCGACACTTCATTTCCCTCTATTGAATCCAGTCACCAAAAAATAGAAATTTTTAATGATTTTCTGATTTTTTGGTCACACTGATCTTTGACCTCTGACCTCGACCCACATTTGGTATGCAACACATCGTTCCCCCCTAGGGCATCCACTCACCAAAAATTAGAACTGTAGAGAGAAAACTGTCAATGATCAATGATTTTCTGATTTTAGGCAACAGTGACCTTTGACCTCTGACCTCGACCTCAATTTTGGTACGCGACACATCGTCTCCACCTAGTGTATCCACTCACAAAAAATTGCAACTGTGGATAGAAAACGTTCAGATATAAACTGGACACGAACACGTCAGTGATTTCCTGTTTTTGAGGCCAGTGATCTTTGACCTCTGACCTCGACCTTGATTTTGGGACGCGACATATCGTCTCTCCGTAGGGTATCCACTCACCAAAAATTAGAACTGTAGATAGAAAACTGCCCCAGATATAGGCCGGACACGAGGGACGGACAGACGGATAGATGGACGGACTGACACACGGACGGAAACCACCATCACCTAAGACGTCCGGCTTTTGGCGGGCGTATAAAAAGCGGAACGCGGACTTTACCCCTAAAATAGGGGAAAACACCTATCAACCCTATCCCAAGTTCCAAGAGCTCCGGAGATCCGAGTTCCAAGAGCTCCGGAGCTCCGAGTTCCAAGAGCTCCGGAGCTCCGAGTTCCAAGAGCTCCGGAGCTCCGACGCCACCACCGGGCGTTGACGGGCGTCAACGCCCGTTGGTGGTGGTGGTAGCTCCCGTGTGGCAGAGCTCGTGGAGCTCAGAGCTCGGAAATGACGTCATCGCATGCATGCGCGCGTACCTGTGTCATCTTGCAATTCTCGGGGTGTAGACTCCAATTGAGGGATGTCCACAGCATCTGTGATGTCATCGGTGACGTCATCAGTACGAGTAGTAGCGAAAGAACATGTTTTATAATTGGCTCAGTGCCAAATTGGCTCAAATGGACCGTGTGGGGTATCAGTGTGAAGCTCTCGCCGGAAAAGTGGAAATTGCCTCTCATTTGTGGGACGCTCACTTCCGGTTGTGGTCTGCACGCCGAGAACTACAAGATGACACCCCACAGGACGCATTCGGACCAATAGTGGTCCATCTCTACACCAAATTAGGCGGGACCCATACAAGGTCCAGTTTTCGACACCAGATGACCACATTCTGACAAAATGGTCAGTTTTCGACACCGGACGTGCCGCCATCTTGAACCACAAAGCAGGCGCCGCCATCTTGGATATGTCCCATAATGCACCGGGTCAAAATACTCGCTTCTGATTGGTTGAGGGCAGCGCCCCACACAACCGGAAGTGAGCGCCCCACAAATGAGAGGCAATTTCCACTTTTCCTGCGAGAGCTTCACACTGATACCCCACACGGTCCATTTGACCCGGGATGGTCAACCACTCAACAAACCTCCACGAATCTCCCAAATGCCTGCTTTCTACACGACTGCCAGACTGCGCATGCGCAAAATGATGAAAACGGACGATACATTAGTCCAGTCGGATCCCACTCACTCACTCACTCACTCACTCATTCACTCACCGTCGTTAGTGCGTCCATGCGTTAAGACGGGCATTGGGGACGCCTCACGGGCGTTGTGCACGCCTCACTCACTCACTCACTCACTCAGTGTCCCTCATCATTCCATTCCAATTTCGCTACTACTCGTACTGATGACGTCACCGATGACATCACAGATGCTGTGGACACCCCTCAAATGGAGTCTACACCCCGAGAACTGCAAGATGACACAGGTACGCGCGCATGCATGCGATGACATCATTTCCGAGCTCTGAGCTCCACAAGCTTCGAGCTCCAAGAGCTCCGATCCAAGAGCTCTGCCACACGGGAGCTATCACCACCACCACCGGGCGTTGACGCCCGTCAACGCCCGGTGGTGGCGTCGGAGCTCCGGGGCTCTTGGAACTCGGGGCTCCGGGGCTCTTGGAACTCGGATCTCCGGAGCTCTTGGAACTCGGAGCTCCGGAGCTCTTGGAGCTCCGAAATTGGGATAGGGTTGATGGGTGTTTCCCCTATTTTAGGGGTAAAGTCCGCGTTCCGCTTTTTATATTTTCGGGGCAAAATCCTAATTTTACATGCACCCACCCCATTGACTTGATAGGCAGGTCCCAATAAGCCCGGGGACCGATATTAGCCCTTTCGGCTAGGGTTGATAGGTGTTTTCTACTATTTTAGGGGTAAAGTCCGTGTTCCGCTTTTATATTTTCGGGAAAAAAATCCTAATTTTACATGCACCCACCCATGACTGGATGCTCCTTCACAACTGCTTTACATTGATACCTCACTCAACTCCATCGGACCACTAGGGACCGACCTAGACCCTAAAACGTCTATTTCCATACACTTTGTCTACTGCGCATGCGCAGAATGACGTCAGTTCCACGTGATACTAGTCCAGGCGGATGCCCCCTCACGTATCCTTTACAACGATACCTCACTCGACTCCATCGGACGACCAGGGGCCCAAATAGACACCAAAATGTCCATTCCCATGCCCTTTCCCCAAAATTCCCTTTCTGCGCATGCGCAGAATGTTGACAACGGCCGAGACACTAGTCCAGGTGGATATTCCTTTACGAATGCTTCACATCAATAATGGCCCACCCAGACCCCAAAACGTCTATTTCCATACCCTTTTCTCACAATTCCCTGTTCGCGCATGCGCAGACTGTTGACAACGGCAGAGGCACTAGCCCAGACGGATGTCCCCTCACATAGGCTTCACACTGATACCTCATACGACTCCATAGGACCAATAGTGGCCCACCTCGACCCCAAAACGTATATTTCCATACCCTTTGCCTACTGCGCATGCGCAGAATGACGCCAGTTCCAAGTCAAACTAGCACAGGCGGATGCCCCCTCACGTATCCTTCACAACGATACCTCACCCGACTCCATAGGACCACTAGGGGCCCAAATAGACCCCAAAACGTCTACTTCCATGCCCTTTTCCCACAATTCCCTGTCTGCGCATGCGCAGAATGTTGACAACGGCCGAGAAACTAGCCTTTACGAATGCTCCTTTACGAATGCTTCACACGGATACCTCATACGACACCATAGGGCCATTAGTGGCCCACCCAGACCCCAACACGTCTATTCCCATACCCTTTTTCCACAATTCCCTGTTTGCGCATGCACAGAGTGTTGACAACGCCCGAGCCACTAGTTCAGGCGGATGCCCCCTCATGTGTGCTTCACAGTGATACCTCATGCGACTCTATCGGCCCATTAGGGGCTCCCCTAGATCCCAAAACGTCTATTTCCATACCCTTTGTCTACCGGGCATGCGCAGAATGACGATATTTCAACCCCACTCCCACCCCGTCGGATGCCCCCTCACATAGGCTTCACATTGATACCTCACTCAACTCCATATGGCCATTCGTGGCCCACCCAGACCCCAAAACGTCTATTCCCATACCCTTTTTCCACAATTCCCTGTTTGCGCATGCACAGAGTGTTGACAACGCCCGAGCCACTAGTTCAGGCGGATGCCCCCTCATGTGTGCTTCACAGTGATACCTCATGCGACTCTATCGGCCCATTAGGGGCTCCCCTAGATCCAAAAACGTCTATTTCCATACCCTTTGTCCACCGAGCATGCGCAGAATGACGCTATTTCAACCCGACACCCAGCCCATCAGATGCCCCTTCACGACTGCTTCACATTGATACCTCATACGACCCAATCGGACCATCCATACCCCATACAGGCATTTTCCCGTATAGATTTAATATGCAAATGTTCGAATCAGGGAAGATAACCCGGCATTTGCCAAAAATCACAAAAGCACATCAAGAGTTACCTCCCTTTTGCGGGGAGCTCTCTTGAACTGGTGGCGCCCCCTGTCGGACGCTCCACGGAAATCATGAGTTAACCCTCAAGCTTAAGTGCAAAGAGGGAAATGCGACCTTTTCCGTGTTTATACTACTACTATAAATGAACATGAACTGCATGACACGAAGAAGTGAGTCTCATTTTAAAGCCCCCTCCCCACACGCCAGTACATCAAATCTGGATTAGATTAGGCTTCATGAACAATCCGGTATTATTTTATGTGGCTGCATGAACAGTCTTATAGTTTTATGAGAAATGCAGTACTAACTCAACATGGAATGAAGTAATTTCTGGGGTCCCTCAGGGGTCTATTCTTGTTCCTCTAATATTTCTTGTGTATATTAATGATATTCCAGACAGTATCAGTGTCTTGTCAACAATTGCATTATTTGCTGATAATGCGAAATATATAAGAACTATTTCCAGCATTGACGATTGTTTTGGTCTAAAAAATGATATTGATAAGTTACATCATTGGAGTATCCGCTGGGGTATTAATTTTAATACGGAGACTGTAAATGTATTATGAAAGAGTCACCTGGGCGTAATTGTTACCTCTAATCTGACATGGTCTGAACATACTAATGTGGTTACAACCAGGACCGACTGCTAGGTCAAGAGGTAATAGTATTTCAACGAAGGACGAAAAGAGTTTATATATATTTTCTGTAAGAAGCTCTCTGGAATTCTCCTCACAGTCATGAGGTGTTCCCATCAAAAAATATTTTTCACAAATTGAAGGTGTTCAGAGAAGAGCTTCTAAATTTATCTTAGGTTATTCAAATTGTTTTTCACAAATTGAATGTGGTCAGAGGAGAGCTTTTAAATTTATCTTCGGTTATTCAAATTACAAGGATGTCCACATTTCGGACGGAGACGTTTCGACATTCTCTTTTTAACCGAGTGGTTTACACCATGATTTTTTTGCCAAAACTGTTTTATCCAATCTCATCAATTGCAAGTTTTAAATCAAATCTCGTGAATACTACTGCAAATCTTTTCAATCTAACTTTTTACCCGAAAATACCTGCCCATGGGTTGGCAGGTGTCGCTGTGCCACATTTCGGCAAATATATGATTCTACTTTTATTAGGAGCCCGGATGTAGTCAGATTAGAAGTCGAGAGTATACATGTATGCACTTCGCTCCGAGAAATTTGCCTAATTCTGTGAATTTCAGTTGATCTTAGTTCGTTTTTTTTGTTTTTGTTTTTTAATTATATTTGGTGAACGCTTTTGACAAGTATACCTATAGCGAAATTTTGGAATTATTTCTCAGATTTTCGCTGCTCAAGGCATTTATTGTCTCTGTCAGTTCAGCCCAGTTCGAGAAGATAGACGTCCGCCATTACAGCCTTCTCGGTCTTTATGAAGAGAACTGTAAAGGTAAAATTCTTGAAGACTTTATATCAAATAATTCTTAGTGTATTTTAAATGATGGTTCTTATACGCATTTAGCCCTCAGCTAATGGAACCTATTCAGCATTAGATATCTCACTTTGCCACCTTCCTATACTCGAAGAATTTACTCGGTCTGTTCATGATGAAATTTGTGGAAGTGATCACTTTCCCACTGTCTTAAATTACAAGCGTCTGGTCCGTCATTCATTATTAAGTCGTCGTCCATTAAAGAATGTCCGCGCCCATAATCCAAAGACATAAACCAAAAACAACATTAGCACCAAATTAAAAAAATCATAATATTCATAAACATAGGCTAGTTTCATGCAAGCGTGAAGCGCTCAACAGTTTTCACTGATGCCGGCAAGACATCATGATGTTCCAAAAATATCAAATCCGTATCGCTGATCAGTATTCTTAATCCATTGATATAAGTTGTAATGTCGTCATCCAGAGAATGATGTATCTCAGTCACGCTTTGATTACTCCTGTTCATATAAACACCACGAGGATCTTGGAAGTACATGGGTTCATACGGCCACCAGCCTCGGGTTAAGCGAAATTAGACAAAAGTTACAAAACGTAACGCCATAGATCTTGCACGCTACGCTCGCATTTTGCTATCAGCATGCGATATGTATCGCCAAATTTGAGAAACCTTGCGTGGAGGAGCTTGGTGGTATAACCCTGTTTTATAAGTATCTGCAATAATGTTTTGTGACGTTAATTAAAATCGTCACATTTAACACAGGATCTAGCAAATGCTACTAGGCGAGATATGTATACGCCATATGCAGGTCCCACTGGGATATTGTTGTCCAGAAAGGGATAGTTTACGATGTCGAAATGGTTATCATCTCTTTTGTCGTAAAGTCGACAAGAGATAATTACAACACATATAAGGGAAGTGGGAAGAGATGCCGACATACTGACAGGGTCACATGACTTCACAGTATAGTCTTCTGGTTATTGTACCTGTTCATGTGGCAACTTGGATGACATGACCACACGGCCCCTAGCATCGGCATAAGCGGTATTAGATACAAATCTAGAGAGCTATGATGGAAATGCTCTGACAACTCGTATATTGTTAATTGGTGAGCTGTGTCGCTTTGATAACTCGTACATTGGAGATTGGTGAGCTGTATCGTCGTCAGATGAATATGATGACATTTATCACAAAAGACTAGTCTGTAAGGTCCGATGTCGACCCAGCATCAACCTCCCACAAGGCCCGCTTAATTTTTATAGAGATGTACATATAAATACGATGGGCCGTTAGGGCTACCTGTAGTTTCATTCATATCTAGTGAAGGTGGATATAAATCCTTCACTGCGTCATTTATATGGCGATTGTCCACAGTGAGAAGATCGTCTACATAGCGTTTGGTGAATGAGAAGAAACGGGCTTTGATTTGATCGGTTTTTGAAAGCGCCTGCATATAGTCGTATTCATAAGAGAACAGATGTAGATAAGCCAACAGGGGTGCGCAATTAGACCCATTGAAATACTTATATGCTATTGATATATTGTGATGCCAAATTTCACATAGATATTTATAATGAGAAATTCAAGCAACTCTATAAACAAAGATACATCCCATGAAGTAGTTGAGTTCCAAGAAAAATCGATGTTTCGATTATGTTCACTGGACGATACAATCTAAAATACGCTATATCTTGACAAACTTTAGTGACTGGGTGGTATTATATTTCCTGAAGACACGGATCGTTGTTTATCTCTGGCTTTAAGATTCAAAGGTCTCAGGGGTAACGTATACAGGACTGTACGTAAGCTGTGTATACTATTGGGTGTGTTAGTTAAACTACTAAGTAATTTCTCCAACCATGGCTGCGATGTCTCCGTTGATGGGGTTTAAATAGATGGGTAATACTGGATATATTTGAACGGCGGTTTTTAGCGTTGCCGAACCCTTTGACATTATCATTTAAACCATACGGAAAGACTGACCCATGCAAATTCTAGCATCTAGAACATTTCCCGCTCTCGGATTTGTCTCTCAAATCCAAAGGGGAATCCTTGGTGGATGGGTAGACGACGTCTATGATCTGAAGTCTAAAGATATCCCAGCCACGGTCGAGTCCAGAAAAATGCTTACCTATGAGCAATTGCTTTTTCCTAACGGGTTTTCTGTGACCATTCAGCCTAAGATGGAGTCTTTGAGTGGTCTTGCCAACATACTGTCGAGCACACTTCTTACATGAAACTAAATAAATACAGTTTTTAGTAGAACTAAGAATTTACAGAATATGAATTACCAGTTAAAGTGGAGCTAAATGAAGCTGAAGTATTAAAGAGTGGACACGTGAGACATCCACGATGGCCCACTTAGACATCCATGGTGGCCACAAAAGCTGTTCATTCAGATGATTACCCTCCTTCAACAAGGTAAAATTTTAAGAAAGCAACTCGCTATTTCGCTGATGTTCCAGATCCTATAAAGTTATTCTCAGATATGCTGAATGAAATTGCTAACGAAAACAGACCACATCCTCAGGAGTTGCACATATAAAAAAAACATGGTTTAATGGCTGTAAAGAAGCAAGGAAATGTAGCATGAAAGCTGATCGGTGTTTCCGCCAACATCCTAATTCTGAAAATTTGAAAAATTCCAGAGTTACTAGAGCTAAAGTTCGTAGAACCATTAAACAAAACAAACGTGATTCTTGGAAAAATTATGTTTCTAAGATCAAAACACATAGTCCAATAACAAACGTCTGGAATATGATCCACAGAATTAAGGGAAAAGGCTAGTGCTCATTATCTGAACGATGGAGATCAGGTGATAACTTGAAGCGATATGGAAGAGGTGGGAAAAATTGACGACGTCTGGCGACTAAAAAGCATCCATATGACTCTACAGGAAAGCATCCTTCGGCACCTAACATAACCGACAGAGTAGAAATTGAGAATAAGTTAGGCCGGACAATTGACGAAACTCTTCGTCAGAT
The DNA here is from genome assembly GCA_036873755.1 of Hanleya hanleyi. Classification (NCBI taxonomy): domain Eukaryota; kingdom Metazoa; phylum Mollusca; class Polyplacophora; order Lepidopleurida; family Hanleyidae; genus Hanleya; species Hanleya hanleyi. The sequence goes on along the minus strand of JAVTVY010044043.1, from coordinate 9,001 downwards.
AATTATGTACCTAAATTTCAATGTTTCAAAAAACAAGAAGAATGAAATTAAAAGAAAGCTAACGATTCTGCTGCAGGTCCTGATAATATTCACTATGGACTTTGGAAACATCTACCCAAATCTTCTCTAGAAATCCTATTACACATATTAACAGACTTTAGGAGACAGAAGACTTTCCACCGTCATGGCATAATGCCACTGTTATACCAGTCCCAAAACCTGACCGTAACCCTACAGACCCAAAGGAATGCATGATTTAGAAAAAAGCCTATGATACTACTTGGAAATACGGGATTTTTAAAGACCTTCATACTATGGGATTAAAAGGCTGTTGACCCATTTTATATCCAACTTTTTGAATGATAGACAATTTCAAGTTCTGTTGGATACAACCATGTCTGATCATTTCGATCAGGATCAGAGTGTCACACAAGGAGGTAGTTTGTCTACTACTCTGTTTAGTGTCAAGATAAACAGTTTAGCTGTAGTTTGGTATAAATTAATTGATGGTTCACTCTTTTTATATGATTTGAACATATCGTGTAGTGGAAAAAGTATACATAATATTGAGAGAACTTTATCTAAATAGAATTCAGAAATGGTGTCTAGAAAATGACTTCGAGTTCTCCAGAGCTAAGACAAATTCTATACACTTTTGTAGAAAGTATTTCCAGCACAAAGATCCAGTATTTACACTAGATGGAACTGAGATCAAGGTTCTTATGAGTATTGTTTTATCGTCTATACGCCAAGAGCTTCAATGATACCCGACACGGCATATTCGGAACCAGGATGACCCCTTTCGCGTCCAAATACGCTCCATGTGCACTCCTAAACTGTCCCTTTACTACTGCCGGGCTGCACGTGCACAGAATGACCTGAGCAGGCAATATTACTACTCCAGTCAGCGTCTACAAGAGCTACGAAATGAGACCCCACACGGCCCATTTGGACCACGGATGGTCCACCTATGCGCACTTCCAAATTTTCCGCTTTCGCAACTACTTCTTGACTGCACATGCGCAACGCGACGAAATTTCCAGTCCACGCTACCCCAAGCGTGGTCTACACACCGAGGGCTTCAATTTGACACCCTGTACGGCCTATTAGGACCAAGAAAGCCCGCTTTCGCTACTACTCCTACCGTTGACGTCGCCAATGACGTGGACATCACTCCAGTGGTGATCTACATCACGAGAGCTTTAATATGAGACCCTACACGCTCCATTTGGACCAGGATGGTCTCTAGATTACCCAAACACGTCCTTGCTCACGCAAAAATGCTCTCTTTCGTCACTACTACCCAACTGCACATGCGTAGCATGACGCGACTTCCAATAAAATCCATGCCAGTCGTAGTCTACATGGTGAGAGCTTCAATATGATACCCCACCAACCAAAACGTAGTCTACAAACCGAGGGCTTCAATATGACACCCTGTACGACCTATAGGATCAAGAATGATCGCTCAATCACCCCTCACTCACCCCCCAAAATGCCCGCTTTCGTTACCACTCCTACTAGTGACATCACAAATCACTCACAGATGACGTAGACAGGTCGTGGTCTACATCACTAGAGCTTCAGCGTGAGACCCTACACGCCAGATTTGGATGAGATATAGCCCTTCAATCGCTCAAATATGCCCCTGTGCACCTCCAAAATGGCCACTTTCGCTACTACTCTTTGATGGGTATGCGCGGCATGACGTCACTACCCATCCAAACCACCCCAAGCGTCCTCTACATGCCGGGCCCTTCAAGATGAGACCCTCCATTTCCCTCACGACCCCTATGAGCCCACCTGGACTCATTTGACGGCCTGTCCAGTTGGGTTTTCCGCCTTTTCCCCCCTGAAAATCCTAATCTTGCATTCAACCCTCCCAGTCAAGTGACCTGATAAGTAGGAAAAGGCATAATGAAAATTTACAGATTTTGGAATTATGCATATATGCACATTCTCTGTTTGAGTAATTTCTTCAAGATATTAATAAGAAATTACACTTTGAATATATATTGATGTTTGACAAATAGAAAATGTGTTGACAGAAAATATATTTGTTATTAAATTATTGTAACCCCTCTCTCTTCTCTCCCCATCACCAACGTAAAAAGTGTATTATTAGCATCACAGGCCCTCAAAACAAGAGATTTGAGAGGGTGGCAGTGGTTTTAGGGTGGAGTGTCGAAATATGGGGTCTCTATACTAACTCCCTGCTTTATATAAGGTTTGTATTTATGTAAAGCATTGGGGTTATGTATAGATACCCCATATTTCGACACCCCACCCTAAAACCACCCCCACTCTCCTAAATCCCTTGTTCTTGGGGCCTGTGATTAGCGCTATGGTCGATGTCAGTAAAAATATGCGTCAGAGTTCGTCACCGAACATCCTGTTTCCTGGTGTGGAAGTATTTAAGAATAATAAATTCTTTATTTTTCGAGGGTTACACAATTAGTCAGAAGACTGTTCTCCCTTGAGGCCATCTGGATAAACACAAAAGTTATATATTATCAAACATATAACTCGCATGCACTCACACACGCACACACAGACTTCTATATATTTGTAACGAAAGAACTACAGATACAAAACAGTAAAACAGGCAATTTGTGCCACAGTAAGCTAGCACGTTAGGCTCTGCTATTTACAAAATTATGTACATGTTTCTTGAAAGAATTTACAGACTCCGCTTTGCGTAAATCGCGTGGAAGACTATTCCAGAGTACTACTCCTGAATAGCTTAAGCTTCTCTTGAAGTACTCAGTTCTGCAATGTGGTATGTATAGATTGTCCGTACAGGTTGATTGTAAGATTCGGTTTGTAACATCAGATGATTTCTGGAAGAATTTTGAAATAAGACTTTTGATCAGAATTGAAGCTCTTGTAAATTAGAAGTACTTTTTGTAGAAATATTCTTTCATATATTGTCATCCAATTTAGTTGTTTGAAAAGAGATGCTGATGGTGTAAGAGGGTTAACATTGAGTCTGATTCGAGCTGCTCGTTTTGGAGTCTGAATTCTTTCCAGGTAACATTCAGGGGGATTCCCCCAAATTGTAGAACGCTGCAGAATCCCTTAACATCGCGTCGACTTCTACAGAGCGCCAATCAGCCATGTCCGTATACACGTACACTTACGGAAAACGAACAAATATATCTATCATTGCAAATTACTACGCCTCGTTAAACTTCTGTATCTTACGGTACGGTACCGGTAGAGTAAAACTTACCTTTGAAATATCCGTAATATAGCATGATACAATCAAATTTCAATCAGAATCGAAATAGAGCGACCAATCATAACACTGTACTTTGTCTGTATCATAAATATGATCGTTTCGTGTGATAATAGCGCTACTTCCTTATGGAACTCACGAAACATTGCGCATTCCCTATTAACAAAACTTGTCTGTCATGTTATGTTTTTAAATGTTGTTTTAGGGATACTGAGCCCGCTTGGCTGAAGAAAACGGCCATTTTTTTTATTACTCAGTTTCAATATTCCACCTTAGACCTTCGTTTTATTGAGCAAATCAATTTGAAATTCCAATTCTAAAATATTGTAATTTAAGGTTTGAATCTACTTTTTTAGTTTCCTGTCTTGACTACTTATACAGGTGTGGAAATTAAACGGATTATGGGTCACGCTGACTGTCGATTGCGGAGGTGATTACCAGCCTAATCAGGAAATCACCTTGTGTTAATTGTATGAGTGCCAAAAAAACGCGTGGACCAACGGATTGTATAAATATTATATAACTACCCCATTTCCGGCTGTATATTTTTTCTGTAAAACATTATACCTGTATCTAATTTTGTAAGACCTATATTTACCGAATTTTCGACGATCCCGATTGTTGAAGTTTTATAGGCCTACCTGTATATAAACTACAATAGAGAATATCTTCAAACCATTGGCATTTTCCTCAGACACCCGTCGAACGGTGCATGACCGTAAAGGCCTTAAGTGTGAAACCAGCTCGTCGAGTTCCAGTCGTTTTCGGTATACGCTACAGTATTTTGAAAATATACCCAACTATTAATTCTGCATGAGATCGTGTTTATGTACAGCGTATCGAGATCACTGCATTGATCAGCAAATACCAGAAAAAAAATTCAGACTGGAGGGTGAGGATGTAATGTTTGGTGTACAGATCATGTAATGGTTTATATATGCATATACCCGAAAACCCCTCTTCATACACAAGTCGACTTCTCCGTTTATAGAGTTATACAGGTTATTGTAGGCCAGCCAAGGGATGAAACAACACTTTTGATGGCATCGCATGTTACATGTCAACTCTACATGTTGTAGGGACTGAGGTGCAACAGGGTGACATTCTCGTTTTTGACCTTAAAGGTATAATTCTTTTTTCAAATCCGGATATTTTATCAAACTTTTCGTGAAAGCTTATTAATTGAAGACTGAAGCTGACACAATCTTTAACATTTGATATTTTATTCAAGTGGGCTCATTTTGAAAGTATTTGCATAATCACTGGTACAAATGATCAGGAGAAAATTCAATATGGCGTTCCGTAAATGTCATCCAAAAGTTACTCTGAAGTAGTCAAAGTGGCCCGTAACTACTAATTGTAACTGTTAAACAAGGCGATTTCTAACTGTTAAACAAGGCGGGCTTCTCAACTTTAGATCTGAACACTTTGGGCCGTTGTGAATCCTTAACCATCAGATTGGAATCGTGGGAATTTCAAAATGGCGGCCATATGTAATATATTCCGGGTATTATTTTCTACGCATATATGTTTATCTGACAGCAAAGACTGTGGGAAAGTCACTATACATGTTTATGGCCACTAAGGTGACACGGCCAGTGAACGCCGGTTTCGTCTGACCATGTGGAAATATTTGTTCTTTTTACTAGTCCGAAACCGGAAAAGAGCTCTGAAAAGTAGATATTAAGGCATTTATGGGCAGAATGTGGTATAGTGGAGTGGTTTTCACACAATTTGAACCAGTTGATTCTGAAAATGGCGTATGCCAAACCGTGTTTGGTGCTTTTGACCCTCAACATGTCAAAAATATAATGGCCACTCATTTCACCAGAAACCTCCGTAATTCGTGACATTGATGGGATAGAATGGCTGAAATATTTTCTGGGATTTAAAGCATCAAAAATCTAATAGTCGTGTACGTATTTTCGAGTCATTGGGGTGAATTGGGTATATCCAGCTCATTTTCCAATATGACTGTCATTTACATCCACGTTATATTCTATCTTCGGATCCACCAGGAAATATGAGGGTGGTTCATACTGCAACATTATTAGTACAGGTGGCATCGTATATAGTTCATTGAACCACACATAAAATCTAACATAATGAGCCTAGGTCTAGCTGCTGACATTGCGGAACCTACCAGGCCTGGTTGGAGGGGAAACCCCTTCTGGTGTAACCCTTCCTCCATTAGGAACTTATCCCTTATTTGCAGTCAAATTCACCTAATCCTAGATGTAACGGATCACACATGAATTTGAAATGGTGACCATGGGATGTCTTCAAAAATCTGATTCATCGGTAATTTAGTCCTATATGGAACATTTTTCTTATCTGAAACAACAGGCAATTTCTTTGAGCTAAACTTTGACCTTTACTCATTAATTTGCATATATACCGACAGCAGTTTTATGCAGATTTGCTGGAACATATAAGATATCTTGTCCCAAGAATGCAATACCCCTATACCTCTCCCAATCATCCTACACTCAAGACAGGCTGCTATTTGAGTAAACCTTAAATTGCTTTTGCAATCTTCTACAATAATTATATTCGCCTGCAGATTTCCTATAACTGGTACATGGCAGAAAAGCAGTCGTATGAATAGGTATTTCGATTGTGGACTCTTCTTCATGGATAATGACTGGCTACTGAATGTTGGAACTGATGCTTGTCTTTTCGTAAATGCATAATTGCGAGGAGCACCAGGTTATGTGGTCACATGTGATTCAAATACCAAAGGGATGGATACTAGCACTGGGTTATTGTGATCCTTTCTGAGTTCCCATGCAATCATTGTGCATGGGTGAAAGAAAGGTTTATAGTCTGTCCATTTTAATTAGTCGTCTACTTTGGAGCTTCTAAAAATAAGTAGTTAACTCTGCATAAATTGTCTTTTTTGCATTGTTTAGAACAAACTAAACTCTACAAAATGACTATCATTATTCCGTGATATCGATAAGATATAACGCTTGAAATGGTTTGTAATTATCTTCATATAAAACTCCAGTACAGTTGTTTCACGTACCGGAGCTCAATCACATAGGGAGACGTCATAATGTATTCGTGTTTACTAGCACAAAGGTCAACAATGCCGTGTACGGTCATAGAGATGTGTGCGGATTATCATTCGGCAATTTCACTGGGCATGGGTTATAAGCGACACTCACATGGACCGTCTGTTATTACATAAAACGGCATCAATGACCTTTGTGACAGTAGGTATGAATACATTATGACATCTCTCTATGTAATAGAGGCCCGGTGCATGAAACAACTGTACTGAAGTTTTATATGGAGAAAATTACAAAGTTATTTCAAGCGTGATATATTATCGATATCGTGGAGAAATCGTAGTCATGTTGTAGAGTTCAGTTTGTTCTAAACGCCCAGAAAAAGAAAATATATGCACACTTAACTATTGATTTTTGACAAGCACCAAAGTAGACGACTAATTAAAATGGACAGGCTTAATTTAGTATTGTTGCTTCGTGTCTAATCGATTTGGCGTCGCTTACATCTCACATGCACAATTTCAATTTAGCAGAGATATGATATCATCCCTCCTCCTGGATGCATGAATCCAATAGCGCCCGAGACGGGGATCAGGCCGTTCTGGGCAACCATCCACAATCGAAGCATGACTGAGATATAGTGACATGATAGCAGCATCTGGACAATTCTCTTTACAATTTTTTTATTTTGGTTGGTGTGGTCACCTCATGAACAATTAAAGAAATGAATTATTCTCCGTTGCAGCAATTTCTACTGATGCGATGAAAGCTCTGACTACAAACAGGGACACCTGATAAAGGGTAATTATTCTGACCATATATGACTGCAAACATAGGTACCCGTCTTCTCTTCATTGTTATGGAATGTTGTTCATATGTTTCAAAAAGAATATCTAAACCACTATATCTTGCAACTGACTGGTAGACAATTAAGCTACGTTCCTGTACAAGAGCAATACCACAAATGTTGCTGTGTGTAGCTTTCGCCTGGGACAGCCCAGTCATGTCCAACAATCATGAGCGCCATCAAGGATTTCCATTGTTGACGGACAATTTTGTCAGTTATGCTATAAAACTGATAAGTTTGAAGTTTCAAATCATGGGGCTTGGGGATTAGAACCAGATTAAAGGGGCACTACACTTATACAGAGCAAGGGGACCAGAGGTGGATGTTATATCGAATTTTCCCATGAAGCTTTGCATCTGTGAATATACGCAAATAAGCTAATAAAATAATACGAACAATAATGTAGTAAGTCAAAAAGTTTAAGCCGGTTTCAGTCAGTTTCCTTCTATACAAAGATATTGAAAAAATAGATGACTTATCGTTATTTGACATCTTATGACCTTCATGACCTAAAAATGACCTTTAAGATCAGAAATGAGAATGTCATCTGCTCCAATCTCAATCCCTGCACCATGTAGAGTTGATTAAGCATGGATAACAGCTTTTAACACGCGATGCCGCCATCTTTTGGTTTGTCCCTGACCCACGAATGTGGGGCCATTGCGCCCCACTAAAATATGTTGTTGCCCATCGAGCTAGGGAGCTTAAACTTACCACACAATACCATTGGATCAAGCTCTACGAGAAAATGTAACAAAAAAAGAAATCCAAGATGGCTGCCAAGCATTTTTGGGACGATTTTTCGATCAGATTTTTGGATTTTTTTTCTATTTGTGTTTTCTTCGCAAAAATTGCATAATAAATTAGTAAATAACCATCTAAAGTAAAATAACATAGTTTTTGCCCAGTTTTTCTCGCAGAAATTAGGAATTTTAAAGGAAAATGACGAAAACATGATTTTTCTGATACTCCACATTGGCGCTATTTTGAATTTACCCATGATTTTCTGATCGGAGGTTATGCAAATAGGCTCAAAATGACCCCAGTATGATGAACATGAGTCATGGAGGGTCAGCTCTCAATTTTATGCTGTTCCGAAGATAGGGCAGAAAGTTTGGTTCGGGGGACCACAATGCCCTCCCCCCCTTCCCCTCCAAGGTCTGATAGGGTTAAATTTTCTCATTATCCATTTCATTTGTGAGCAAGCAAATCACCTATAAATAAGACCAGAACAAAATTGAAGCGAGTTAAAAATATTCAGTCGCAATTATTCTTTTTCTATGAAGATATTGCAAAAAATAGATGCTTTATCCTTAATTGACCTCTAATCACCTTTATGACCTCAAAAATGATCAAAAAGGTCAAAAGTGAGAATGTCATGCGGTCACATCGTAATCCGCACACCATGTAGAGTTGATTAAACCTGGATGACAGCTTTTAACACAAGATACCATCAAAAGTTTTCTAGCCATCTTTAGGTTGGCGGGTCTACTATTAGGGTCAACCCATATATTTCATAATTCCGGTAGTGAATTGAATCTTTTGATGTAAAAATATTCGTATACTGCCGCTTCAAATCCTGAGACAGATAAAATTTTATAATATGCAAAGCATTTCCTGAAATTTCTTTTAAGCTAAAAAGTGACTATGCATGAATTCCGGCAAAACTTCTATTTTTATTTCCATTTTCTCATAAGAAATCTTTTTTCTGCCGAACTGTGAGATTTTTAAATTAACGAAATTTCTGAGAGTACGACCCTGAAATGAAGTTTTATTACTTGACGCATCTTTTCATGTTACTGAATAATTATTGGTAGCAAGTTTTCAAAGGAAATTAGCACAACTTTCGCCTTTGAGGTGTTATTAAAAATAAATTAATTTATGCAAAACCCTGAATGTAAA